>WBNM01027537.1:84642-115740 GCA_013399055.1 Ramphastos sulfuratus | reverse complement strand
AGAAAGATCAGAATTAGGAGAAATATTAGAAATAGAAATATTTGTGATGGGAGAAAGATCAGAATTAGGAGAAATATTAGAAATAGAAATATTTGTGATGGCAGAAAGATCAGAATTAGGAGAAATATTAGAAATAGAAATATTTGTGATGGGAGAAAGATCAGAATTAGGAGAAATATTAGAAATAGAAATATTTGTGATGGGAGAAAGATCAGAATTAGGAGAAATATTAGAAATAGAATTAGTAGAAAGATTAGAAATATTTTTATAGTAGAAAGCTAATGAGGCATCAGGAGGGAATTTGGTGCAACATGGCCAACTTCAAAATGTTGAGTGCTTTCCTTCTTTTCAAGATGAAAACTGTATCCACTTTTTGGGCTCATCCTTTTTATTTACCCTGAGGGTGAATTATCTGATTGTTTTTATGCAGGATCTGGCTGTGAAGATCCAAGTCAGTCCAGGATTCCAGTCAACATCCCAACACAATCCGTGGCACTGAGTTGTGCAGCCTGTCTCACACATAGAGTCATGGAATGGTCTGGGTTGGAAAGGAGCTCCAAAGGTCAGTCCTGCAGTCAGCAGGGACATTCTCAACTAGCTCAGGGTGCCCAGAGCCCTGTTGAGCCTCACCTTGAATATCTCCAGGGATGGGTCCTTGGGTCCCTCCCTGGGCAACCTGTTCAGTGTTCCACCACCCTGATGGTAAAGAACTTGTTCCTCACATCCAATCTAAATCTCCTGTAGTTTGAAACCACTGCCCCATGCCCAATCCCTGCAGGCCTTTGTAAACAGGCTGGCAAGAGGGGAATGTTTGCTTCATGTGAAGAAACCCCAAAACAACCAAAAAGAAACCCAAGGAACTAAACAAACCAGTCTGGAGAAGAGGAGGCTTAAGGCAGACCTCATTGCTCTCTACAACTGCCTGAAAGGAGGTTGTAGCCAGGTGGGGTTGGTCTCTTCTCCCAGGCACCCAGAGACAGAACAAGAGGATGCAGTCTCAAACTGCACCATGTTTAAGCTGGATGTTAGGAAGAAGTTGGATGAGGCCTTGAGTGCCCTGTACTAGTGGGAGGTGTCCCTGCCTATGGCAGGGGGTTTGAACTAGATGATCTTTGAGGTCCCTTCCAACCTTACCATTCTATGATTCTGTGATTCAAAGTTCTACATGGAAAGAGTGATTAGCAAAACAGACATGGGCCACGTTAGCCTCTGCCCCTTCCAACAGCAGAAAATCCTCTTTCCAGTCCATCTACAGCCACCTGAAAGGAGGTTGGTCTCTTCTGCCAGGCATCCAGCAACAGGACAAGAGGACACAGCCTCAAGCTGCACCAGGGCAGGTTCAGGCTGGATGTTAGGAAGAAGTTCTTCCCAGAAAGAGTGATTGGCATTAGAATGGGCTGCCTGGGGAGGTGGTCCCCATCCCTGAAGGTGTTTAAGAGGAGGCTGCATGAGGCACTTAGTGCCATGGCTTAGTTAGTTAGAAGGACTAAGCGATAGGTTGGACTCGATGATCCTGGAGGTCTTTTCCAACCTGGTTAATTCTGTGATTCTGTGGAAAAAAACAACCAACCAACCAACAACAGCAACAATAAACTTCTGCTGAGCGAAGGTGATCTGAGCTGACATTGAGAATTGTTTGATTTACAATAACAGGGAGATAATATTTTGCTAAGCCTGCCTGTAATACAATGTGTGTCATTTTAAATTTCCCATTACACCGAGCAATCGAATAAATAAATGCCCTGGCTGCAATAAACATGAATCATTCAGCACAGAGAGGCTCTCAGCAGCCCTGTAACCCATATCTCCATCCTAATGGTCTTTGGAAGTCACCCATTAATTTGACTTTCAGCCGACTGGCTCTGAAGCAGAGGGACCTGGCTACTGCCAGACAAGTGGCTGCAAGACGCTGGGCCAAACTCTGCAAGAGATTTAGTGACAAATCAGATTTGCAAATTAGGGATGTGCCACCCTGTAAGGGATAGGGCTCAAGCCTGGTGTGATTAGCAGCTACGTGGGCAGATGGAATTGGCCGCTGGGGTGATTTCAGGGTGGGGTTCTTTTCAAGGCTAGAAAACAAAAGCAGTTGTTTGACTCTGCAGCAATGAGAAGCAAGAAAAGAAGTTGCTGCCACTTGCCCCTTGATGTCTGCTGTGAATCTTTCACCGGATTAGGTGCACGTGAAGGCATTTCAGCTGCCTTCTGCCCTCATGCCAATATTTGTTAGAATTTGGGGTGGAATTTAATATGAGTAATGTTAGGAGAAACAGGTCAGGGTTTCAGATTAACACCAATAACCATAATGAGAACAGATGCTTATATCCATCTGGAATGTAGATTTAATATGTTAAATTCATAGCTCAGCCCATGAAATGCAATCATCAGATGTTTACTGGTCCCAATTTAATGAGCGATTTTGGATTAAACAGGGGCCAAACAACAGGCCACCAATCTATATTAAATCTCTGCAAAATGAAAATTGCAAAGATTTACTTAGGGTCATTACACAAGAAAATTTAATCACAACCTCATCCATAATGTCACATCGTCATCAGACTGATAATTGAAATGCCATGTGAGGGATTATGAATAACCCTCTGTTTATGAAGATAGCTTTCTGATTATCTCTGTGTCCTGTGAGTAACATAAAATATGATTTGTATTAATGTACGTGGTCCTTGCCTAAAAAGAAACCCATTGGGGATCTGCAGGGGAGAGGGGAAAAAAAAAAAAGAAAAAAAAAAAACAGATTTTTTTTTTTTTCACCTTCACTCTCACTGCTGGGGGATGTTGGCAAGTGAAGCTATTGCCACAGCCTTGGAGCTGCACAAGGAGAAGCTTCGTGACACCTCCTGCACCATCCCTGCAGCTGTGTGGGTGCTATCAAGTATTCAGCAGATGAGTTTAGTAAGCAAACATTGATTTGTCTAGAATCAATATTAATTTTTCAGACTGTATGCTCTCTGGGGCAAGAAATGTATCTTGCAGTATTTACTAAAGGCTCGGTCCATTTGGGATGGCAACAGGAGCACACTGTTGATCTTGGCATGTTACAGGAGATGAGACTCTTGGGTATCTGACAATTGTGTAATTGTGCATTGTACTGGGTTATACAACAGCCCCCAAACAGCCAAATTCCAAATGGCATTTGGTTTCACAATTCCATCTAAATATTTATAGCATGTGTGCTGAGGGACTCTCTGTTCCAGCCCTGAAGGTGAATGCTCTGCTGAGACACTCCACAAACCACAGAAACAAGCAACAGGCCCTTCTGGTGAACAAGTGTCTGTGCTGCTGATTATACATAGAATCAGAGAATCGTTAAGGCTGGAAAAGACCTCTAAAATCATCAAGTCCAACCATCAATCCACTGCCACCATTCCCACTAAACCGTGTCCCAGTGGGCCGTGTCCACATATTGGACGTGTAGGCTACCTCCAGGGATGGTGACTCCAACACCTCCCTGGGCAAAAAGGTCCTTGTGATATTTCTGACTGTCCAGCCATTGGGAAGCCAAGGACCAACTGCCATGTGGGTGGAGTTCTACCCAGAATGCCACGTACTCAGCTAAATCACAGGAGACAAGGTGCATTAAGTGGCTAATGAAAGAGTGGTGGACTCTCATAAACGATAATACCTGCAGAGATTTCCACCTCTGAGTCAGGAGAGAGAAGAAGCTGGTGGGTATCTGTAAGAGGCAAGTTGATATGGTTCAAGCTTTTACCTAGGAGTTGTTTGGCCCTTGCTACTCTCTGCAGTAGGCATGATTCTATCAGAGGCCACTGACAGGTGATGGCATATCTAGTGGCACCCTGAAATGCCATTTCCCAGCTATCCCCTGCTGCCACTGTGCAGCAGGGTCCCTGCTCACCCAAGGCATGCATAGGTGAGGGTGATGTGTATCCATCACATGTGGGCTCTGCACAGCATCTTCACACTCACATGCAAGAGTGAGGCAACCCTGGAGCTTAATGGGGCTCTGAGTAACCTGTTGGGGATGTCCGTGCTCACTGTAGGGGGATCAGACTAGATGACTTCTAGAGGTCCCTTCTAACCTAGCACCTTCTATCATTCTACGACCTGTGCCTGCAAGGGGACAGCTGCAGTCACTTTCTCAGGATCACAGAATCACAGAACTTTAGAGGTTGGAAAGGACCTTCAGAGATCATTGAGTCCAACCTCCTTGCCAAAGTAGGATCACCCAGGGTAGTTAGCGCAAGAACACATCCAGGTGGGTTTTGAAAGTCTCCAGAGAAGGATTTGAGGCTTCAACAGGCTTCATCAGTACTACACCTCCCAGACACCTTCTCTGCTGTGGGCCGATCCCTATAGAATCATAGAATGGTAAGGTTGGAAGGGACCTCAAGGATCATCCAGTTCCAACCCCCTGCCATAGGCAGGGACACCTCCCACTAGTACAGGTCACTCAAGGCCTCATCCAACCTGGCCTTGAACACCTCCAGGGAGGGAGCAGCCACAACCTCCCTGGGCAACCTGTGCCAGTGTCTCACCACCCTCACTGCAAACAACTTCCTCCTAACATCCAGTTTCAATCTCCCCGCTGCCAGTTTAAACCCATGTAAGCATCTCAGAGCACAGTACCACTGCCAGGCAACAGTTTACTCTGCTGACAGACGTCTCTGTGCCACAGCTAAACTCTGAGGTTCTGATCCCACAATTACCCTTCAGGGAGGTCATTATAGATGGACCCACGCAGCAACCTCGGGCAGAGATTGAGGGCTCTGATGAGTCCCTTCCTGTTTTCCAAACCCAGGCTCTCTTCCTGCGTTTCTCCGGACATACGGTGCTGGAGTGGCTTCAGTTTGGTGGTGATGACAGGACACTATCTGCTACTCTTTCATTGAACAGTTGGGCTGAACACTGCCTGTCTTGTTACTGAGGATAACAAAATAGTGAGTCATGATTAGTGGTTGCTGGCAAGTGGGCAAAGTTCAAAGGTGCTGGGTGAGCGCCAAGCTACGCAGGCGCCCATGGCTGCGGGCACGCAGCCCTGGCCTCCCGGGTGGGTTTCCCTGCAGCTATGGGAAATCTGCATGTAAATGCAAACCTGGGGACAAAGCTCCCCAGCTTGCGACGGGGCTGACACGGCAGAACACTTCAGTGAATCCAGTTCTGCAAAAGTCCTCATCTGAAGGTGACAGCAGCCACAAAAAGGAGGTGTTAAAGAGAACTGACGCATCAGATAAACTCCAGCTGTCGTCTCCAGTCAGCTCCTCTTCTCTCTCCCCTGTCTGGCCCTCTTCCTTTGGCTAATATCTCTGATGATTAAGATTGAAAACATTTCGGGTTTTTTGTTCCCCTCTTCTTTTGCTTTCAGCCTCAAAGGTTGAATTTTGGTCTTCTTAATTTCCTTCTTTAAACACTTTTATTTCTCAGAGAGGCAACTGAAGCCCAGGGAAATCCAGGTTGGATTCAATCTCCAGAGGTCACTTCCAACCCCTATGGACAATCAGTGGTTTGCTGCCTGCCTGTTTTTTCTCTAGGAAGCTTGTAAGACACCTTTTGGATGCTTTTCTGTATTCTGTGACCCTGCTCTGGCAGGAGGGGTGGACTAGATGATCTTTTGAGGTCTCTTCCAACCCCTGACATTCTGTGATTCTGTGATTCTCCAGACCCTGTGCTCAGTAATTTTTCTTCTCCCAATCCCTGTTAAAAAAAAAAAATCAAAAATCAATATTTGAAGCTTTTTTTCTTTCTTGCTGCAAAAAGTCTTATAGGTCAGAGGACCCCAAAGCAAAATCTCTAAGGTCACATAATTTGGTTTGAAACAGATTGCCAGGTTGTCGAGTTGGAATGTGGTGTGGTGGTGGAGGGTGGTCTGCAAACACTACCATGGCCCTGGTCCAAAAATTAACTGAACTTAATGGACTCTCTAATTTGAATAGTTTCACAGGATGGTTTTTCTCACTCACCCTTAGCCAGGGGAAAGATGAGTCTGTTCTCAAAGAAAATCATCACAGAATTAAAAGATGCTGCAGGAGCAGAGGCTGCCAATTCAGGATGCAAATACACTCCTCGCTAAGTCAAGGCTACAACTCATGTTGCAAGCTGGGTAATAAAGATTGCTGTGTGGCTTTTCTGAGCTGAGAGGAAAAGATTTGTTTGAGATCCCTTCCAGGTACCAGTTTTTCACCTGGCAGATACTAGCAGCATTCCTGGCTCCAGTAACAGTGTCGAGATCTGCTCTCTCAGCTCTCAACGTGGGGCCAGGCAGCCTGGATGCAATCCTGTTGTGATTCACTCAGTGTGCTAAAACTGATCTCTTTCCTTGCCAAAGCAAATTATTTAAGGACCTTCTGGGATTCTTAGTTTTATTTCAACAATCCCAGTTGCATACAGAAAAGAGAATGTTTGTACAGAAGATCATGAGCTTTAACTGGACAAAGTGGCCAAGCAGGTGTACATTTATCTCCACCCACAGATTCAGCAAGACACTATCAGCCCATTCCTATGCCTCAGGAGGTTATTTTGTGTAGACAAATAAAACTCTTCTAAATTAATTTCTCCTCTTATCTCAGGGGTGCTGTAGAACATTACCTAAAGGTGAAGAATGTCTCTTCATAGAATCATTTGGCTTGAAAGGGACTTTAAAGATCATCTAGTTCCAACCCTCCCTGCCATGGACAGGGGACACCTTCCACTAGACCAGGCTGCTCAAGGTCTCATCCAATCTGGATTTGAACACCTCCAGAGAGGGGGAATCCACAACTTCCATGGGCAACCAGTTCCAGTGTCTCACCACCCTTGCTGCAAAGGTTTTCTTTTTTGTATCCAATCTAAATCTTTCCTCTAATTAAAGTCTTTCCCTGGCCAAGTAGAAGGGTTGATAAATGTGCTGATTTGAGGCTAATTGGGATATTTTAATTAAAAAAAAAAAAGAGATTATAGGCTGTGAAAAGAAAACAACAGTGAGGTATACTTCACTCAGTAGAGATGTATAGAAACAAGGACACAAACATAGATAATACAGAGAGTCTCTCTCTCTCTGGCAGCTGCTGTGTCTTCTGGCCTTCTGCTGTGTAACCCAACTCATCACTTTGCTTCTAACCCCCCTTGTCCGTCCTACAAATTCACCTTGCACCTAAGGCAGACCCTGGAGTAAGGTAGAGGTGTGAAAAAAAGGTGGAAGGGTGGTTGGGAGCCCCTCCTGGGGACTCTGATGTCTGGGAGGGGGATTGTGTTTCTATATTACCTTTAACTTGTATATGTCTGTAACTATTCCTGTCTATTGTGTAAATCTCTGCTTGTACATTGTGCTGAGCTGTAAATAGAGCTTCAGTCCTTAACTTCCAGCCTGCTGAGTCTAGTCTGGGGGATTTTCACAGAGTAGAGGGGGTGGGTAACTCCCAAACCATCACATCAATGTAAATAACCCACAATATTTTGCTTTAAGGAGTCCTCTATCAGTTAGAAATCCCATAAAGAGAAATGAGAAAATTGTTGTACAACTGATCCCTGGATGCTGATTGGTCTGGTTTTGTTTTTTTGGGTTTTTTTTTTTTGTTTTTTTTTTTTTTTCCTGAGAGTTGCTACTTGGAACCCAGACTTTGCTTATTTCCATGAGCAACACCCAGAGAAGAGTTAAAAGTGGCACATTATCTTCCCAGCAACATATTTAGCCAGTTATCCAGGCTATAATGAAGCTGTGTAATGAAGTCAATGTCCTTGAAAGTTCTTCATCAATTTTTTTCTCATCTGTCAGCATATCCACTCGCCGACACAATATTAATTAAACACAACATTTCCTGGAGTGTTGAAGTGAAGTCCCATCACTGATAATGAACAGGTTTAGGAGAGTCACATCCCAACAAAATTACTTTTTAAACCAGCCTTATTAAGCAGAAAATTAGACCTAAATCACCCTACAACATCCTCATTAAAAGCCACTGATCCTTGGCTGCTTCTATGTTCTAACATCTTTAATTAGCAAACTGCTAGTCTATCTGCCATGATAAATGCCATTAATCTTACCTTTCATTTGCTTTCTCTTAACCTATCGTTTGCCCACTTCAGGCAGGCACAGGCTTCCACCAGGAGCCGTTTTATGGCGCCTAACGTCCTTGTAAGGATGAAAAATGTGGCAGCCGTGGGTTTAACGCCACCACTCTCTCTCTCTCTGCCCTCACTCCATCATTCAACTTGGGGATTTGGAGGTATCTCAGACGGCAGAATGGCTGTGTTGGAAGGGAAATTAGGAGGGCTTGTGCAGAGTCACCGAACGGTGTGGGTGAGAAGCGACTTTAGAGATCTAGTTCCAAACCCTCACCTTCCACTAGCCCAGCTCGCTCAGGGTCTCATCCTGCCTGGCCTTGAACACCTCCAGGGAGGACACAACTACCTGAAGGGGTATTGTGGACAGCTGGTACTGGGTTCTTCTCACAGGTAATTTGAGACAGGACAAGGGGGAATGGCCTCAAGCTGAGGCTGGTAACTGTGCTTAGCTCAGCAGTTTCTTATTGAGACTTCTAACAGGAAATGCTCCCTGTNGGTGATCCTGAGGGGCTTTTCCAACCTGGATGTTTCTGTGATTCTGCAACACATTCACAACCTCCCTGGGCAACCTGTTCCAGCGTCTCTCTACCCTCACTGGAAAGAATTTGTTACTACTCTCCAGTTTAAATCTCCCCTCCTCAATCTTCAGTTTATTCTCTCTCATCCTATCACTACAAACCCTTGTAAAAAATCCCTCCCCAGCTTTCTTGTATGCTCCTTCAGGTACTGGAAAGCCACTAGAAGGTCTGCCTGGAGCCTTCTCTTCTCCAGGTGGAACAGCCTCAGCTCTCTCAGACTGTCTCCATAGGGCAGGTGCTCTCCAACCCTCTGGTCATCTCTGTAGCCTCCTCTGGACCTATTCCAGCAGTTCCATATGTATGGAATGCTGTTGTCAAGCCTTGATAGTAAACCACATCACAACTATGGATCAGTGCCTTCTCTACTGCCCTACTCAAACCAGGTAAGAGTCACGGACATCAATTAAAAAAACCTTCTGTGTGTCTTTGAAGGCTCCACCCAGGGAAAAGAAATGCTTTAATAACACAACTGCATTTTAGAATTGTAACTACTAAATCCCCAGCCTTCGAGCAGCCTTTACAGAGTGTGACAGCTCCACAGCTTCTTTAATGCTTGCTCACAGAAGCTCCAGAATACATCAGGACAAATAACATACTGCGTTAGGCCACCTTCACATGCCATTAATCAGAGTTAAGTGTATAATGCAGTGCCATACTATGCATTCCAGAAACACAGCAGGATTTGCTGTGTTCTCAGGTGCAAAATGCCATCTTGGATGTGGCTGCTTTTGTCCAGCTAACTGTGGAATTGGGACTTTCCACTAGGTTTGTGCTGGCTGGTTATTTTTTTTTTTCCTTGCAGCTTGCAAACCCAGAGCATCATCTTCTCACAGCAAACAACATCATCACATTCAGCTCACAGCTCCTGGGCAACAGGGAAGTACAAGCTGGACCCCAACCACTGAAATAGCCTCGTGTGATAAATTCAGTTGGTGTTACTCAGTGGCTCTCTTCAATGAGCCTCTGCCCTGGATTGACACTACACATCCTGATTGCAGACACTGGCCACAACCTTCAGTTTTAAGAGCTTAACTCCGTGGTTTGTGCCCATAATTTACTCAGCTTACCTCATTCATTTATCTCTTTCATTGTTATCACATTATTTAGTGACCACACAGATATAAACAGTCTCCCTTGGCAGCTTTAATGAGAGCTGCTTTTGATTTCCCACCCCCTTGGGTTATTCTGACTGCTGCTGGACTGCTTCTTATTGGGGCCAGGCTCTGCTAACTGCTAAAAATCACAACCTTGTGGCACTCCTTTTAAGTCCTAGCAGGGCTTAACGGCAGAGGTTTCTCTCATTGCCTTTATGTGTCTGCAAATTGAGTGTCTATTCTAAGACTACCTGTGTAGCTTCTGCAGTCAATGTCAGGAGATAAGCATCCCCAGAAGGCAGCTTGTCCACCTATCCTACAGTGACACAAATTACCCTTGGGAAACCGTTATCTATTAGTCCTCAGCATGGAGAGGGCCCTGGCTTAATTAGTTGTCTGACTTTTAGATGTTGAGTTAGGTACAATAATCTGACTCTCTCCCAGGGATGTTTTCCTGCTCTGGAGCAGATGAGTCATGATTCATATGCAAGAATCGTAGTGGTGGAGCTCTGCTTTTCTAATGAAACCCTTCTCTCACCTCCAATATGTTTCCATTATCTTGCCATCAGGAAATAATTTCTTCTGCTGCACACAGACACATGACATGCTCATTTATCCACACACATGCAAAACCAGATTAACTACTCCATAAATTAGTTAAAAGATTTTCCTAGAGAAAATGAAGAGGAAAGACACTTAATTTCCACTTCTCCTGAATGAAGACACTGTCTGCTCTTTCCCATGACTGTCTAGACTGGAAGTCAGGATCACTGAATTGTGATGACCAATTTTACATGAACAGAGGGTCTCTGCTCTACCCCAACCTTGTAATGGTTTTATTTCAACATTAATGTTGTGGTTTTTTCATATTTAGGTTAAACTCTGCTACCTTGTGCCTCCAAGTTTGAGGGGTGGATACCGAATTTTAGCAGCTGCACCAAACAAAAAGCCAAATGCAGGGTAAAACCACACCTGAACAGAAACTGAGCTCAAAAGAAGCCTTTGGGTTAACTCAAATAGAGCATTTCAGGCCAGCAGTGAGGATAATGTGGTGGATGAATCACAGGCCAGTGCAGCAAGAGACTGAAAGTCATGGGAGAGTCACCAGATTTGTGATGAAGAAGTCTCAGCCTTTGCCATGATTCAAGTGGTTACAGGGCATTCTTGTCAGAGCACAGATCCCTCCCATCACCAGCAGGCTGTGTCACTTTCTGCTGGCCAAACCCCAGCAAAGCCCAACCTACAGCCTCTTGGAGGAGCTTTTAGATGATATAGAAGTGCAAAAGGTGTGTTACCTCTGCTGGGAGTTGCACCAGACCTGCCACATCCAGCAAGTGAGCAGAGACATATCTTTTTATCAGGGTTTGAATAAATTATCTTCTGTGCCTTACTTGGTCACCTAGGTTGTCTCCTTTTGACCAGAGCTCTCCTCATGTCATCTCCTAGTAGAATCTTTAATGTCATTGGGTAGGTGAAAATATTTCTTTTATTTCAGACAACTAAACCCAGCCATTGAAAGGATTCTGCCCAGCAGAAATGTGTGACAGCAGCAATGTTGAGTGTCTCACCCATCACATGTGGGAGATCATAGGAAGGGCCAGAGAACAGACATGAAGGGCTGGAAGTCAACTGCACAAATAATGCTACTCTCAAGAAAAGACTTTCCTGAGGTTGCCACTTGTCTCATTTAAAAATGAGAAGGCTCCCCGAGGTTAGGAAGGTGATACTGCTGCAAAATTAGTGTAAGGAACAGATCAGCTCAGTGGAATGAAACCCAAAAGTTGAGTATCAAACTGGGAGGGGAATTACAGGTGTGTAAATATCATAACCCCAGGATGAGCAGGAGCAAATCAGGGCTGACTCAAAATCCAACTACAGGCTAAAGCAGGGATTTAACTACCTGAACAAAACCATCCCTGTTGGAAGTGCCTGTTTGCCTTTTGAGAAAAACAAAGAGTTGTTCAGCCAGTGATAGCATCTCCTCCTCCCACTGTGTATGTCTCATTTCCTGGGGTTACCAGTTTTGTGCAGGATTCTGAGGCAAGAGCCTGTGGCTTGCACAGTGACAGAGACACAGAGAAAGCAGCAAAGAACAGCCCTAGGATGTTACAGACTGGTGCTTTCAGAGGCAGAGCCAGCATCTTGGCTGGAATCTTTGCTATATCCCCTGTTGCAGGGTAAGAAGGGAAGAGGGTTGAGACAGCAGCTCAGAGAACCAGAAAGCTGCATTCTGCATCAAGGGCACATTTCTACAGCAAAGCATTTCATAAACTCTGGTCCAGATCCTCCTCTGACCTGACTGTGCTCAGCTCAAGACAAGGACTGGAGAACAAAGGTGGCTTGAAGCTGCCTTTATGCTTTTCCATTCTGGAAGCAGCTGGGGACAGGCTGATCTCTAGGGTAGGTTCAAGTCGCCTCAGGCTGTGGCAGTGGAGGTTGCTAGAAAATAGCCAATATGCAGCTATACCTCCTTTTCCGTTGGCTGTCACTGCTCCAGGAGGAACCAGGAGGTAACTTGGGTGACACCATTGCCACGGTATCTTCCCAGGGCCCCCCGAGTACATGGAGAGAGAAAATGTCAGTGTGGATGCTGCTGAGGAGGCAGCAAAATGTGCAGCTTATTTAGGAAAGCAGCAAGCTAAGATCATTGGACCTATAATGTGGCAAGCCACTCACTCAAGCCAGTGTGTGTCCGTGGGCACATGCCTTGATCTTTTCCGTGCCTCAGGGCAAGGCAACTGAAGAAGGAAGTCAAAAAAGCAACAGAATTTCACTAGAACAGTCAGATGCTGCTTCCATATGTGGTTTAACTCTAAAACCAACCCCAACTAAACACCTACAGACACAAACGCTCGATGTGGTCGAGAATTAATTCCTCACATTGCTACAGAAGCTCTTTGCAGGCTGAATCAGAATCCCACCGAGGGCAGAATTTACAGGGAAGAGGACTGCAAGAACGAGAATTTCAACAGGCAGCTTGGCCTTAATGAGAGCACACAAGAGTTCAAAAAGGAAAGCAAAACTTCTTGCCTGACAAGGGATTTTAGTTTTGCTTTTGATGAAATAAAAATCAAGGCAGACCCCAAACAGCTGCAAAGGAGAGAAGCATAGAAAAAATGCTCTTTGCTGCATTGCTTTCCTCAAAAAGAAAAAAAAAAAAAAAGAAAAAAAAAAAAAAAGGTATTTGCAAACTGCTAAAAGCAAGCAGCTGAAAGAAGAGTCAAGTCACATAGGAACAAGCTTACCTGCGCTGGGCAATCTCCCAGTACCAAGATTATTCTATACAGTGCCACATTCAATTGCAAAAAGGAGCGTTAGGAGTAATAGAGCTCCTGTAACCAAAGTGTTTTCTGTCCTCAAATCTTCCAGGAAACCCATTGAGGCAAAAGAGGGAAAAAAGCCAAGGGGAGAAAACTTGTTAGAAGTAAAATTGTATTTTCTTGGACGTTGGGAAGGATGTAAAACTAAGCCAGAGGCCTCCAAGTCAGCAGCCATTTTAACATTTTGCAAGAGATTTTCATCTTTTCCCCCTACAGCCTCAGTTCTGCTGTAAACACTGAGCGCACCCACTATGGCTGTCAGCTGAGTGGTTTGCTTTACACTGAAGCTGCNCAGCCCCTGACATTCTGTGATATACAACCACACTGATCAGCACAACCCCCTTTTGAAAGTGTTTTTTGCCCCCAACAACGAATTGGCTGGAGCTTTCTTGAAGGCAAATACAAGCATGAGAAATTCCTTAACTGGTATCACGGGAGNAAAAAAAAAAAAAAATACTTACAGTAATATAATTCATAAATGGGTGGCATAAGGATTTCCTCATGTCATCTATGAAGAGCACAACACGGGACTTTCAGGACATCAAGACCAGGATGAGCAAAACCCATGCTGGTTCTCCGTCGCTCTGCCGCTGGCAGAATGGGAAATGAACTCCCTCCCTGTCCTGAAACATCACTTCCTTTTTTAAGGGTAAAATGAAATGATGTAAAACATTATTCATGGGGTTTGTCAGGTTGAAGGGGGCAAAGCAATTTTTTTTTCCCAGGGTTTTTTATGCAGTGACACTTTCTGTGCTGCAATCAAATGATGAGGTGCAAAGTTTTTATGAAACCAGGGTGAAAGCAAGAAAGAACTGAGGGGAAAAAAAAAGACACAGTGGGTAAATAAATGATAGAAATATTACTTAACATGAGCACAGGTGCAACATACAGGAAGATATCAGCAACCTGATCTAGTGCGAGGTGTCCCTGTCTATGGCAGGGGGGTTGGAACTGGATGATCTTTGAGGACCCTTCCAGCCCTGACAATTCTGTGATTATAAATATCCATCATGCATGTAGATATGCATGCCACACAGATAAACATCCCTGAATATCTCCCTTTCTGGAGATACTCAAAACTCATCTGGAGGCATTCCTGTGTGATCTGGTATAGGTGATCCTGCTCTGGCAGGGGGCTTGGACTCGATGATCTTTGAGGTCCCTTCCAGCCCTGACAATTCTGTGATTACAAATATCCATCATGCATGTAGATATGCATGCCACACAGATAAACATCCCTGCATATCTCCCTTTCTGGAGATACTCAAAACTCATCTGGAGGCATTCCTGTGTGATCTGGTATAGGTGATCCTGCTCTGGCAGGGGGCTTGGACTGGCTGATGTTTCAAGGTCCCTTCCAGCCCCTGACATTCTGTGATATACAACCACACTGATCAGCACAACCCCCTTTTGAAAGTGTTTTTTGCCCCCAACAACGAATTGGCTGGAGCTTTCTTGAAGGCAAATACAAGCATGAGAAATTCCTTAACTGGTATCACGGGAGAGGAAAAAAAAACAACCAACCACCTTACTAGAGACTAGGGGAAAGTTCAGCACTAGTAAATTCTGATGAACACCATTACTGTGATTACTGTTTGTGCAAAGATATGCCTGCCTCATTGTCATTTCTTATACTACATCAAGCAGAGGCTGGTGGGGACCTAGTACTGCTGTCGCCCAACTGAATGTGACCTTTTTTGGGTGACCGCGTTGCGGTGGGGGTTTTCCTTCTCCTCTGGGAAAGNATTTTTTTTTCCCAGGGTTTTTTATGCAGTGACACTTTCTGTGCTGCAATCAAATGATGAGGTGCAAAGTTTTTATGAAACCAGGGTGAAAGCAAGAAAGAACTGAGGGGAAAAAAAAAGACACAGTGGGTAAATAAATGATAGAAATATTACTTAACATGAGCACAGGTGCAACATACAGGAAGATATCAGCAACCTGATCTAGTGCGAGGTGTCCCTGTCTATGGCAGGGGGGTTGGAACTGGATGATCTTTGAGGACCCTTCCAGCCCTGACAATTCTGTGATTATAAATATCCATCATGCATGTAGATATGCATGCCACACAGATAAACATCCCTGAATATCTCCCTTTCTGGAGATACTCAAAACTCATCTGGAGGCATTCCTGTGTGATCTGGTATAGGTGATCCTGCTCTGGCAGGGGGCTTGGACTCGATGATCTTTGAGGTCCCTTCCAGCCCTGACAATTCTGTGATTACAAATATCCATCATGCATGTAGATATGCATGCCACACAGATAAACATCCCTGCATATCTCCCTTTCTGGAGATACTCAAAACTCATCTGGAGGCATTCCTGTGTGATCTGGTATAGGTGATCCTGCTCTGGCAGGGGGCTTGGACTGGCTGATGTTTCAAGGTCCCTTCCAGCCCCTGACATTCTGTGATATACAACCACACTGATCAGCACAACCCCCTTTTGAAAGTGTTTTTTGCCCCCAACAACGAATTGGCTGGAGCTTTCTTGAAGGCAAATACAAGCATGAGAAATTCCTTAACTGGTATCACGGGAGAGGAAAAAAAAACAACCAACCACCTTACTAGAGACTAGGGGAAAGTTCAGCACTAGTAAATTCTGATGAACACCATTACTGTGATTACTGTTTGTGCAAAGATATGCCTGCCTCATTGTCATTTCTTATACTACATCAAGCAGAGGCTGGTGGGGACCTAGTACTGCTGTCGCCCAACTGAATGTGACCTTTTTTGGGTGACCGCGTTGCGGTGGGGGTTTTCCTTCTCCTCTGGGAAAGCATGAATAAAAAAAAAACAAAACCCAACACCACCACTATAGCCACCAACCTGCAGACCTGAGGATGCAATGTAAGTTTTTTTAATAAGCACAGAAATTAAACAGATGAGCTGTGGGTTTTCTTTTAAATGTCAGCGTGGTCACTTGGCCGTCATTTTGCGGGAGGGAAGGGAACGCAGGGGCTAAATACCTTGGGATGTGGCGAGTTTTTAAGCCACATAATGATGGGGATAAAAATCTGTAATGTCAGTTGCCTTGTGGCAATCAACAAACATTTCGCATTATGCTTGCATCTTAAGGTCTGCAGCCAAAAAAAAAAAAAAAGCAGATTTGCCTCTGTCTCATTAAAATAACGAATGCAGTCCGAATGGATCTGCAATGATTCACTGTACGTCACACCAAATCACAACGCTTTTTGGAGCCAACTGACTATGGCCTCATTACTTTAGACAAAAGTGGGCTTGGAGGAAAAACTGGCTGCAGCCAATGGTGGTTTTTCTTTTCTTTCTTTCTTTTTTTTTTTTTTTCCCACTCAGCCATGTTTTTCCCCTTGAAATACTTAAGGCAAAAGAGCAAGCAGAGAGGTTTTTTCCCATTGGTAGCCGAGGAAGGTTGGGTTATAGCTGTAGTGCAGTTCTGTATCAATAGACATAAGCACATGAAACATTAGTGTTGGATGGGGAAGCAGAAATTAAGCAAATAAAGGCCATTAAGCAGCTTCATTTCAATAATGACCACATTCTTAAAGACTAGAAAATGAAAATAAGCTGTTAAAATAGATAAAATATCTGGTGCACCAGGGCAGGGAGTTTGAAAATCAGTATGTTGCTCTCCGTTAAGACATTAGGTGGTTTGTATTCTGCAAGTCTTTGTTCTGAAATATTTCCCTAACCCTAAGCACTGCAAAAGAAAAAAAAAAAAAAAAAAAAAAAAAAAACTTTATATTTTTTTGGNAAAGAAAACTTTATATTTCTTTGGTCTGAAACAACTTGGCTAAATATCTTTACAAATTATTTTAACCCTAATACTTAACATTAATCTGTTTGGCCTTCAGGAAATTGAAGTATGCTCAAAACTTTAGAATTTCAGGAGTAAGCATTTCAAATTTTACTGTTGTTAAATGAAGCTAAAATGATTAAATAATTAACTAACTGGATCACTTTATAATTGTTATATATATATAAATAGAAATAAGAACATTGGGGTAACAGGGAAAAGAATTAATGTGAATTTTGGCTATCACAGGTCATAGTGAAAACCATACACAGAAGCATCTGAATGAATGGCAAAAATCCTTCAAATATATTCTTTCTTTTGATAATTGTTTCAATTTTCCCTTACACAAAACGCAATTGAGAGAATGCTTCACACTAAGCTATTTGTCTACATGGAAACATATTCTTAATTTGAGAGAAAAACATTTTTGCCATGTACCCATTAAGTATTTTTTNAAAATGCATTTTAAAGTAGATAAAAAAGTAAACTGTTAGATAAAATAAGAAAAGAGGCTGTTAAAATATTTTAAAAATGAAAAGAAGCTGTTGAAATAGATAAAAATGAAAAAAATTAAAAATAATAATAATAATAATAAATAATAATAATAATAATAATAACTGGTGCACCAGGGCAGGGAGTTTGAAAATCAGTATGTTGCTCTCCGTTAAGACATTAGGTGGTTTGTATTCTGCAAGTCTTTGTTCTGAAATATTTCCCTAACCCTAAGCACTGCAAAAGAAAAAAAAAAAAAAAAAGAAAAGTAAACTTTATATTTCTTTGGTCTGAAACAACTTGGCTAAATATCTTTACAAATTATTTTAACCCTAATACTTAACATTAATCTGTTTGGCCTTCAGGAAATTGAAGTATGCTCAAAACTTTAGAATTTCAGGAGTAAGCATTTCAAATTTTACTGTTGTTAAATGAAGCTAAAATGATTAAATAATTAACTAACTGGATCACTTTATAATTGTTATATATATATAAATAGAAATAAGAACATTGGGGTAACAGGGAAAAGAATTAATGTGAATTTTGGCTATCACAGGTCATAGTGAAAACCATACACAGAAGCATCTGAATGAATGGCAAAAATCCTTCAAATATATTCTTTCTTTTGATAATTGTTTCAATTTTCCCTTACACAAAACGCAATTGAGAGAATGCTTCACACTAAGCTATTTGTCTACATGGAAACATATTCTTAATTTGAGAGAAAAACATTTTTGCCATGTACCCATTAAGTATTTTTTATTTCAGGTAGGAGAAAAAAAAAAAAAACCCAAACCGAAACAAACAAAACCAAACCTGCCTGAGCAGCACTCATGAAATGACTGACTTCAATGTTATAAATCTCCAAATTTTTCATCTCCCTTTGAACAGAATGTCAAAGGAGATTAAAGAGTAAAGACATACCACAAACGAATTTACATTATTAAAATTACTGTAATCAAGAGACTTTTTCTAGCCTTAATCAGGATTAGTGAAAGCAACCTCCCCACAAACTTTTCTACTCCGCAATACTAATCAAAATCCTCTCTAATGGTAACAGAGTAAAAGCAGTTTTGAGAATTAAAAAAAATATCAGTTGGGACATCCTAGTTATCTTCAGAAGTATTTTCACTTGTTTTGAGATCAGAGCAATGATTTCTCTGTTGACAATTCACACAGCAGACAGTGACCAGGTAAAAAATAAGCTTCATTTAATGCTGCAAGTCCAGCTTCCCAGTTTCAGGAAACACACTTGCTATAGAAGCAGGAGGGAAAATTGAGATGTGGAATGCTTGGTTTTGATCTCCTAAATTGTAAGCTGAATAATTGAAATCATGGAAAACTCAACTGGAAGCCTGCTGTAGGTGAGGATTCAATCTTGCAGGACACACAGCAAGCATCTCGCTGCCGAGCTGGCAACGAGCAGGTTTGGTTTGAAGAACCATGAAAGCTTTTATGTGAGGACTTCTTCACCCATGTCCTGTGCTTTACAGTTATGCTAGAGGGTTAATGCACTAAAGGGATGAAGCTTGAACAGATTTTTCTGTTCCTCAAGACCTTCTTAGAGAAGGCTGGTTCTGGTTTACAAAATCACCACTGTGCTCTGGAGTATTAAGCCCCATCTTGCTGTCACTAGTGCCAACAGAAATGCTGCCAAGTAGCAAAACAGCAGCAGGATTGGACCTGATCTTCATTCTTACAAAATGTCAACTACTATTTTAAATGGAAATTACAGAAATGTCTAAGTAAAGTACCCCCAAAAATACTTGAAAACAGTGACCAGCTTCTGAAGTCTCACAAATGCAGCAGCACTCAGGTATCACATCAGAAAATGAGCTACACAGATTAAAGAGGGAAAGCTCTGTGAGTCTCAGGGCTTCTGCCTTGGAAATCCAACCAATTTAATATTTGGCTGGTGTCTGAAGTAGGCAGCTACCTTCCAGGCCCTTCGTCTTCAAACCTGTTGCTTCCCTGTATTTGGTTAAACAACATTTTTACCTTGCCAGCTCAAGATCCATGTTTACTCTTGACTGATTCAGTGCAAACTGACAGCACCTTCCAGCTCCCTGTTAGTAAGGTTAGCCAGACAGGTTAGCAAAACCTTAGCTTGGGTTAGGGACTAGAATTATGCAGCTTCAAAATGCAACAGACAGTGAAGCAGCATCTCCTCCTTGTTATCTCTTCTCAATGATACCTCGTACTGATCACTCTTGAAGTTCAAAGAAAAACTAAATGAGGTTAGAAAACAATATATAATCTTTAATTAAAAGTTGGCATTATGTTTTCTTCAAAGTATTAAGATATCAGGGTAATGAGTACATTAGAACACAGGATCTGTATTTAGGGTCCATCTGAGCATACACCATAAATCCTCCTTGGAGGAAAAGCAGACATAACAAGAACATTTGAGCAGAAAAAAAGATCTTCAGCATTTTGAAGTTGTCCCTTTATATTTTCTGAAACACCAAGTGAAAGCAGACATAGTACATAGAAACCTGACATAGGACACAAATGAAGGAAGTTTCTTTCATATGCCAGAGAAGGGGAGAAACAACTGACAAGTTAGAGGAGCTCACCCCCAGGATAACCATGCACTTTGCAGGGTTAGCAGTGATGCTTCACACACACAAATGCAATAATCAGATGGCAACTTATCCCCTCCCAACAAAATCATCTCTCCAGCAGTACGAGGCATTCACTTGGCAGTGGTTTTAGCAGCAGCTCAGCACAGAGCATGAATCACATCAGAACAGATGCCTTCCTGTCAACGGGTGTGGGTCTCAACTCTGTATGAGTAGACCTAAAAATCCAACAAGTCCATGGTGGCTAGAAGCAACTGACAGGACTGAGCTTTCAGATTAAACAAGAAGTCAGTCAGCTTTGTTCAGTTTAACATTAATTTGCTGCAGCAAAAAGTTACGATTGAAGTTTTTGCTTTTGAATTAAGATCCTTGTTATTTTAAGGTCAATTTTAACAATGATTTACAATTTGTCTCATATTGGTTTGGTAAATTCTGCATTTGTGGGTTTAATAACTAGCCTTTTAACTATGCTTAGATACTTAAGTTTGATTTTTTTTCCTATCAAAAACCTTATTTTTTTGGTTCCTGTTGAAATTTTCTCTAACTCAGGTTTTATCATCCGTATTTGAAACGCCCTATTTAGCCTTCAGAAGCTGTTTAATTCCAAGTGAACTCTCAAAGAGCCTTCTGGATATTTTGAAGGCTCTCAGAAAGTGGATTTTTAGGATTTAAGGTAGATAAGGTGACATGAGTAATCCTTTTACTCATGTAAACAAGAGGGAAAGAATTAAATAGTCACTGTACTAAAATACATTGTTCCAAAAGCAGTTTGTCTCTAGGACTATGAAAACTGGTTTAAGCTCTGAAATTTGCCTTTTTAGTAATAATTATTTAAGAAGCAATTATTTATCCCATTACAAGTCTTTAACCAAACTGATATTTAATATTAAAGATGTTAAATACTTTATTCTCCAACTATTTTAGTTTTGGTGAAAACCAAAACCTAATCTCCATTTAAATGTTCTCAACTACTTAATCTTCAATAATTTTAACCAGAGGAAAAAAAAAAATTGCAAAAAAAAAAAAAAATCATGATTCTCTGTTTAACTGACCTTTTTGTCAAATTGTTATCTAGCAACAACTCAGCCTGCAAAATTTTAAATGACCTTTGCTGATTTGCAGTTTCCTGCCATTTTTGCTTCAGTAGTGGTTTTGGTCAGCTTTTGCTTCATCAGATGCCTTTTGAGAGTATTTAAGATTTTCCTTTTATGGAAAAATAGAAAGCAGATAAACTGCTCTGTAAAACTATTCTGTGAAAATCATTAGGAAAGGAAGAAATTGAAGACAGAAAAATGGAGCTGAGCAGGAACCAGTTCTAAACATAAGTCTTGGTGAATGAGGCTTAATCACACACTTCGTTTTGCGAACACAAAAAGTCTTTTGGAAATGTATAAATCAAAATTAAGTGCCACAGACAAGCAGCTTTAGAAGGCTGGCAGTCCTCTGCAAATTAGCATAACACTAGCGACAGGCATGGAAATTGGTTTAATAACCCTAAATAGTTACACCCTACTCCTAACACAAATGGCCATGGACAGCTCCAGCCCCTCGGGCTGAGACTGTACCAGTTTACGCGGTTGCTCTGACATTGGGTGGATATTCCAAGCCAAAGAGAAATCACTGAATGCACCTCAATTATTATTATTGTTGTTCTTATTACATAATGGCTAGTGAAGCATACAAGGCACTAAAGCATTCAACATCAGAAACCAGAAAACCAAAGTAAACCAACACAAGCAACACCAAATACTCAGCCAGTGAGGGACCCGCTTTGTAACTTGTACTAAACACAGTCCATACTTGGCAAGAGATTATTAGTTCAGTCACGACTTAAGTTGCCCAAATCCCACACATGGGTCTAGGATCAAGCTATGGACGTAACAGAAAACCAAGCCAAAGGGATAAGCAAAGTCTTGAAGTGATTTCCTTCCCTGCCATATTTAACATGGGCATCCTCAGAGGTAAGCTTGACGCTACAACCCCTTTTAAACAGCACTTTCAGCACGCAGCATCCTCCGGCAAGTGTCTAAACACGCAAGCTAAATACCTACTTAACTGTGAATGTCAGGCATTGACAAGGTTTTTGTGTGCTCAGGATTCATGAGAAACTAGAGAAAAAAATCCCAAATCCCCGCTGATAAGGAGCTGAACGTCCACAAGCTTTCTCCAAGTATTCTGATCATTCACCTAACTTCACATTACTGCTGCTCCTCCGTCTCCACTTGACTTCAGCAGGGGGTTTGTTTTGACTGCCAACTGGTTTTAGAGACATGTAGGACAGAGAAAGTGGTTATTCATGTCTTTTATTTATTATAAATACATATAAATATGTTAAGTGACTTTTTGCTTTATCATCAGCAGCAACGACTTTGGAAAAATCATCTGAGAAACTTAAACCGAGTTGAGAAACAGGCAAAAAGCAAGCATGAGCATACAATCACAGGTTCCTCTCAGTTCAAGAATGAGCTAATTAATTTTTCTTTTTTTAAAGGGGAAAAAAAAAATCTTACTTGGAAGCATCTTTTGTTTTACCAAGAGCACCAAACTTCCCCCCTCCCATGAACTGACCAAATAGCGTTTTCATTGGAATTTGTAGGTGCAGTCCAACCCCAGCTGGCTACAAGGGAGACTCTCCTCACAATTCCAAAATGTTGCATAGATTTGCGGCTGGATCTTGCTTCCTCTCCCTCTTTTTAAGCTGTTTTTAACCCAGGTTGATCACACCAAGGAAACCTCACTGAGGTTTCCTTTTCCAGATCTCTCTCCCTCCCTGTTTTTCCTACAGTTTCAGAACTGCTCAAAAACTTTGTAGATCAGAACAAGCAGAAAAGCAACGTTAGGCTGACAGTCTACTAACAGGCTGGGAAGGAAATAACTCTACAGATGAAGTTGCATGTGGGGGAGTAACTAAAAGTTTGAAAGGAAGTGATTTTGGGCGGGGGGGGGGGCGGGGAGGAATCCACGGTAAACTGCCAACTATTTCCAAAGGGGGTGGCAGGGAGGAGGGGTACTTTAGAGAAGCAAACAAAAAAGAAAACCCAGACTTAACTGATGGTAGGAAGCCAGGGCTGATGGTAGTGGAAAGAAAAGTGCACAGGAAAAAAAAAACAAAAATAAAAGAAAACCAAATGAAATAAACCCCAAAAAGCCCGAAGAAGTCAGAAGTCAAGGCTTGTCATTACAGTGTTTGCAGAGGGCGGAGGCGGCTCCTGTGAAGGCAGTGCATTTCTCGGGGCAGCCGGGCAAGGCTGCGCCGCCGAAGGGGTACACGGCCGACTGTCCGAAGGGGTTGAGGGTGGCAGGCAGCGGGGTACTCAGCGTCTGGCCCTGGTTCAGGTAGGCCACCAACCGCCGCATCTCCTCCAGGGCCTGCGCCTGCATGAGGATGTAGTTCTTGGCCAGGAGCAGAGTGGCGATTTTGGAGAGTTTCCTCACCGAGGGGCTGTGGGCGTAGGGGATGACGGAGCGCAGCCCGTCCAGGGCGTCGTTCAGGTCGTGCATCCTCCGCCGCTCCCGCGCGTTGATGCTGAGGCGCAGCGAGCGCTGCTCTTTCGGCTTCTTGCCCAGCGCTCCCCCCTTCAGCTTGCCCTCTCGCTCGAAGGCCGAGCCGCTCTTCACCCCGGCCTCGAAGCCGTCCTCCTCGTCGCCGCTCTGCTCGCCGCTACTCTCCGCCGACTTGCCCAGAGCACTGGGGTGGAAATCGGCCCCGCCGCCCCCCGGGTAGGTGCCCCGCGAGCCCTCCGCGCCGCCGCGCACGGCTCCGTAAGCGAAAGCCGACGGGCCGTAGCCCGGGGCCAGCGCCAGGTACGCCTCGCTGCCCAGCGACTTGAGCTCGGCCATCGCCTTGGCGGGGGGAAGGAGGTGCGGGGGAAAGCCGCGCTCCGCCGCCGCTAAGGAAGACGAGGAGCACGAAGAAGATGGGGAGGAGGCGGCCCCGCCGCTCCGCTCCGCGCTGCGCCCGGGCTGGGGGCGGGCAGTGAGGCGGGCACCGGCCCCGCCGCCCCTTATATCGCGGAGAGGGGCCCGCTGGGATTCCCCCACCGCCCAATCAGCGCGGCCGCGGCGGGCAGCGGGCAGCGCCCGAGGCGAAGGGCGGGAAGGGGAGCGCGGACAGCGGAGAGCTCTTCCCTCCGCCACTCTTTCCTTCGTGTCCAGCTCTTCCTTCCGCGACCCTTCCCTCCTGTGCCCAGCGCTTTCCTTCATCACCGGCCCTTACCGGTCCTTCCCACCGTGACCGGCCCCGCGGCTTCCCCACCTGTCGAGGAGACAAGCAGCCGGGCAACAGACATCCCTCGGCGAGCACCTGGAGACGAGGGAAATGCTGACTGAGGAGTAGCAGGAGGAAAACCAAACTGCGAGAAGGGAACCGAAGCGAACCACCATTGCGCTTCAAGAACTTGGAAGCGTTTGCTGGCTGGGACGAGGCAGCAGAAGGGAAAGTGCCAATACGGACAGCACAGCACCAAGGCTAGCACAGAATCCCAGCAGGGTGGGGGTTGGAAGGGACCTCTGGGGATCATCTAATCCAACCGCCCTGCTAAATCAGGGTCAGTCACAGCAGGCTGCTCAGGATCACAGTGTCCAGGTCGGTTTGGAATCTCTCCAGAGAAGGAGACTCCACAACCTCTCTGGGCAGCCTGCTCTAGGGACTCTGCCCCACACACAGAAAGAAGTTTTTCCTTCTGTTCAGATGAAAGTTCCCAGGCACCACTGAGAAGAGCCTGGCTCCATTCTCTTGAGCCATCATATCCAAGCAAGTGTCTCCAGAGAAGGAAGTATTACCTCTGCCTCCTCACTGAAGGTGCCCCTGGATGCTGGAAGGGCAGAGAAAGCATCATGGCTTTCTAGTCCAGCCTCTGGCTTGTAGTGTCTGAACTCTCTGGAAACATGAGAGTAGGTTCAGTCTTTACAAGGTGCCAGCACTGATTTTCATGGCTGTGAAGTTCATAATTTCCCTTTCTGAAATTAAAGAGAACAGGCAATGGTTGAGCTGGTGCCTCAGACTTAGCCCTTGTTAGACCTAGAGCAAATAAAGAATTGATTAGGGAACAGCAATATTCTCTGCAGTTTTCTTGTGTTGTTCCAAGGGAAAACTGGAGAAGTGAACACTTTTCTCCCCAGATGTAGGACTGTGAGCCACTCTTGGTACATGTTGCAATGAGAGGCAAAGCCATGCAAGATCTTGACAGCTGTGGGCATGGCTTGCTGATCAGGCTGTCTTGACTTAGGTGAGGATGACAGAGAAGACACCTGTTGTGCAGAGACATTTCCGAGGCAAAGGCCCTGTCCATTTCCATTTTCTTCAGAGATTTGCTTTGCTTCTCTATTCTATGTGCCAGAAAAAGATATTTGATCCCTGGTGGCTCAGTCCAGCTCTGAGGGGACTCTGTCCTTCCCCATTGTGGGTACCAGCAATTGAATGCTAGGCTGGGAAAGGAAATGAACCGCTCCACACCATGAGCTGCAGTGTGTGTGAGAAATCATCACTATGGGGAATCCTTGCCAGGACTGGTGGAGTGTTTAATCCACAGAGAATTCTCAAGGAGAGTCCAAGGCAGCTACTGGCAAAGGTGAAAATTGCATGGAGAAGGATAATCAGGATGCCGTGTCCCATAGTTTTGCATTGAGAGATAAAGAGGGCTTAATTTTTAATTACAACAGAAAAATGTCTTAGTACCACTTTTTTTCTTCTTTGTTTTTAACCTCCAAGCTTCTGATACTGTTTCAGAGCACTGAGCTTTGGTATAAAGACAATATAAGGACATAACAGGCTTTCTCCAAGCACGACAAGTGCCTGGTCCAGGCCTCTCAAGTGTCTGTTTAGAAAGGATGGGATGAATCCCATGTAGTGACATACAGATGTGAGCAGGTGGATATTGCCTACAGGCAGATAGAAGCAGTTAATGTGGATGTACCTGGTAGGTTATTTGCTGTAGTAAATAGCTTGGGTGTTAAGGCTTTTTCCAGGACGTGTTTTGTTTTCATCAGGCCCTCTACAAAGCGTAGTGAGCTTGTCCTCTTCCCATCACTGCTCTTCACGCAGTGCACTAACAGGGAATGATGAGCTTGTCTCTCTTCCTTCTCCACATCAGAGCCAAGAGTGCTGAGATCTGCACTGACACATGCACCCTCGCCTCTGGTTGCAGAGCTGCTGCCTGGAATGAGGCTGTTCCCCTGCTCTGTGGATGTAGGTCTGGGTGGTTGCATTTCCACGTTTTAGAGTAGTGGAGCACATAAAACTAGCAGCTGTCCGAGCCTGGCCATCAGAGTGTGCACAAGGTTTGACCATCATACTTTTCACTGTTCTTATCTTACCTCCAGTGTTTGAACACATCACAGTATTGTTATGTCTCTCTTTTGTTACCCTTATCAGGCTTATCAGACCATGAAAACCGATTACTGGGTTTAGCCACTTAATTGTTTTATGAGAATTGGACCACTTAACTACTCCTGGGACAGCTCACTGTAGATATTCATGGTGACTTTCAAATACAGGCGAGCACAGCATAACTTCTGCTCATCTCTGCCATCAGTCCTGCACTCCAAGTGATAATAGACAAGTGGAGGGAGGTACTAGAATATTATCACTGGCATAAATCATTCCCATGAGAAAGATGTGCAGGGATTGTTAAAAGCAGGATTGTCCCCTGCAAGAAATGATTAACCTTTTGTGTAACCCATTGAGATTTTGCAGTGAGAAGAACTAGAAGTGTTCTTGTGGTTAGGAATTCTGCTTGTAAAGATGTGTCACAAGCATTGCTGGCTTTCTAAGTGTGTCATATGCATCTAACAAGGCTTATGCCAGGAGAAGCAGTGGGTTGCAAATTGGAAGTAAACACTTTTCACACAGGCTCTCTAGTGGCTTGATAAATAGATGAGTTCTTCAAGGGTTATTTCAACACTGAAAGGCAGCTTGGGAAGTATATCAGCTACAAGGGAAGGGAGCAGAAGGATTTGCTGCTTCATAAAGCAGTTCCAAAACATACAGCTGAGAGAAGTAATTTGAATCTGAAATCAAATCAGGTTGTATGTGCTACTAAAAAAGAAAAAAGTAAAAAATTAACAGAGAAGAATTTGGTTTGAACTTCTCCCTCGAAATCCAGCTGTGAATTATGCATCTTTGAAAATATTCAACCTGGTTTCCCAGAGAAACGAGAACATCTGATTTGGATTTGGACATGTTGGACTAGAGCAACAGAAAAAGAAGACCAAAAAAAAAAAAAAAAAAAAAAAAAAAAAAAAAGAAAAAAGAAAAAAGAAATAAAAAGAAATAGCAGAAGGGAGTGAGTCGTGGGAAAAGATGGCAGAAAATAAAACCTCTTCCAAGTGCTCTGGGGAAAAATGGACATGTGCAATAGGAAATATATTTATCAGATGGTGAGAGTATTTTCCAGCTTTAAAATGGCTTTTTTTTTTCCTTTTGCTGCTTTACATACTCAAAACTTGGTGTGATTATTTAATAATTGATAGCAGAGTATTATCACTGCAATTATAATAGTTATTGTAACTGCAAGGTCCTCAAGGCAGGACTAGTACCTTTATTAAGATTCTTTCAAGACAAACATTTTATAAATAATAGACAACACTAATGGTTTGATTACTGCATTCCCCAGGTCTGCCACCATAACACGGAGGGATTTCTGTCAGAAAGAAGCAACACCTGTTGCTTAACTGCATCCAGGGACTGAACCATGAGCCTCATAGACTGCCAGGGCTGCACTAAGGGCCACAGTTCCTGGGTTCAGCTGCAGCTTGGAGACTGCTCTCCAGGCTGGAAACAAAAACATGGTTTTGAAGATTGTAGCATCTGTTACTATAGGATGCTGAATTTATTTCTGTAATTTATTTATTTTTTAAAAATGTGAACAAAGGGAGAAAAAGATTAAAATAATTACATATTTTCTTCAGATTTAGTTTTAAATCCATGTATCTGAAGCAAACAATGCACCTTACACTGTCTGACTGTCCAGAGGACTGGGATGAGGGAGGAGTAAGCTACGAGGTACAAACCTTTACTCAGAGCCACATGTAGATAAAAGACTTGAGAGTTTGAGGTGAACCTATTATCAAAATGTATAAGAAAATGAGCTCCAAACTCTGCCACATTTGGTTGAATACTTTAGTTCACAAAGGGACCAGTTCACAAATGGATTTTTTAGCATCAGAAAAGAGAAGGGGACAACCATGAGCCATTCACAGAATCACAGAAGCATCCAGGTTGGAAAAGACCCTCAGGATCACCAAGCCCAACCTAGAACCCTACTCAACAAGATTCACCTTAAACCAAATCCCCAAGCACCACATCAAAATGGCCCTTAAACACATCCAGGGGTGGTGACTCCACCACCTCCCCAGGCAGCTCATTCCAGTCCCTGACCACACTCTCTCTGTGAGAAACTTTTTCCTAATGTCCAATCTAAACCTCCCCAGTCTCAACTAGTTACAGTATGATGGGAAAACAGGGAGCATTTCCTGTTAGAAGTCTCAATAAGAACCTGCTGAGCTAAGCACAGTTACCAGCTGGGCACACCACAGCCCCCTGTGCCTTGTGCAGTTCTAAAGCCCATAATGGATTTCAAACTTACTGTTTCCAAAAGGCATATGACATTGGGTTTATTTTGTAGCAAGAGCTGAAACATTTTCACCTTTATTTTCCTTAAATGAGGATGTTGTATCATTTGTCCCCATCCCTGTCAGCCAGATTTGGGTATGTACAGTAGAAGTAAACAAAACTTCTTGAAAAGATCAGAAGCAAGGAGGTTTGAAGGAGACCAATATGCAGACAGGCTGGAGGGCAGGGATGCCATCCAGAGGGACCTGGACAGGATGCACAGGTGGGCACAAACCACCTTCATGAGGTTCAACAAGACCAAGTGCAAGGTCCTGCAGCTGAGTCGAGGCAATCCCAAGCAAAAATCCAGGCTGGGCAGTGACTGGCTGGAGAGCAGCTCTGAGGAGAGGGACTTGGGGGTGCTGGTGGNGGGGTGCTGGAACTGGATGATCCTTGTGGTCCCTTCCAACTCTAGCTGATTCTATGATTCCATGGTTTGTGTCAGGTCGGGGGGCTGGGGCAGCGTCTCCCCAGAGCTCTGTGTTCTGTCCGGCTGCAGGGCTGGCAGCACCGGCTCCAGTCGGCAGCTGTGGCGGTCCCATGCTGACATCTAGCGACCACCTCCTCCAGAGCCCCCAGGTTAGACGGGCACACACCTACCCTCCGCGGCAGCCAGGCAGAGGTAAGGACAGCGCTGAAAATTCGTCCAAAAGGCAAACAGGCATAGTAAGGGTTTGTGGTTCTCGGGTTGTAATCCCATACCCTGCACGGTGGATACCTGCTCTGTAACTGCAGAGAGTACCAGAATCCCAGGATGGTGATGGTTGGAAGGGACCTCTCAGAATCATTTAGTCCAACCCCTGTGCTAAAGCAGGGTCAGCCACAGCAGCTTGCCCAGGATAGCAATGTCCAGGTGGGTTTGGAATCTCTCCAGGGAAGGAGACTCCACAACCTCTCTGGGCAGCCTGTTCCAGGGCTCCAGTGCTCTCACACTAAAGTTCTTCTTCATGTTCAGATGGAACTTTCTGGGTTCCAGTTTGTGCCCATTGCCCCTTGTCCTACCACTGGGCTCTACTGACAAGTGTCTGGCCCCATGCTCTTGCGCCCTACTCAGTAGTTTTTGCTGAGCATTGAGAAAATGCCCTCCTAGGCTGCTCTTCTCCAGGCTAAACAGCCCCAGGTGTCTGCCTTTCCTTCTCACAGAGATCATAGAATCATAGAATGGTAAGGTTGGAAGGAGACCTCAAGGATCATCTAGTTCCAACCCCCTGCCATAGGCAGGGACACCTCCCACTAGTACAGGGCACTCAAGGCCTCCTCCAACCCGGCCTTGAACACCTCCAGGGAGGGAGCAGCCACAACCTCCCTGGGCAACCTGTGCCAGTGTCTCACCACCCTCACTGCAAACAACTTCCTCCTAACATCCACTTTCAATCTCCCCTCTTCCAGTTCAAACCCATTGCCCCTTGTCCTGTCACTGCAAGCCCTTGTCAATAGTCCCTCCCCAGCCTTCCTCTAGCCCCCTTCAGATACTGGAAGGCAGCTATAAGGTCTCCTGGAAGCCTTCTCTTCTCCAGGTTGAAGAGTCTCAACTCTCTCAGCCTGTCCTCATAGCAGAAATGCTCCAGGCCCCTCAGCATCTCTGTAGCCTCTGTTGGACTCTCTCCAGTAGTTCCCTGTATCTTTTGAATGCCAGAACTGAACTCAGTATTCCAGATGTGGCCTCACTAAGGACAGAGTAGAGGGAGAGGAGAATCTCCCTCAGCCTGCTGGTCACTTGCTTCTTAATGCATCCCAGGAGACCATTGGTTTTCTTGGCCACCAGGGCACATTGCTGGCTCCCCCAGCACTCCCAGGCCCTTCTCTGCAGAGTTGCTTTCCAACACATTCCATACAGCCCTGTTTCTGGTGGGAGCTGTCACTGCAGCTAGCCTGGCAGTCTTAGGACATTTTATTTAAGCAAATGCAAGGAGATTTGAAAGTGTTTGAGCATCCAAATGCATGAATGGATCATCTTCTGCTGAGTAGAAATGATAATAAGGATGAGTGCTGAAAGCTCAAGTGGAACTGCTGGAAATCACAGCTGAAAGTAAATTTATTGTGGCTGTTCAGTACTTAAAGGGGCCCTGTAAGAAAGCTGGGGGCAGAGTTTTTAACAGGGCCTGTTTTGGTGGGACAAGTGTGATGGTTTCAACTAAAAGAGGGAGACTTAAACTGGAGAGAAGGAAGAAATGTTTTACAGTGGAACCACAGCAGATCAGGATGTTTGGGGCTTTGAGCATCCTGCTCTAGTTGCAAGATGTCCCTGTTGACTGCAGAGGGGCTGGACTGGATGACCTTTAAAGGCCCCTTTCAACCCAACCCATTCTAGGGTTCTATGAATATGTCTTCCCTTGGATGAAACAGTAGAAAATCAGCAAGAACAACCAGGTAGAAAAAGCAGAAGCTCTGACAATGCTGTGCTGGTTCTGGCTATTTGGGAATGGTAAGTAGGCAGAGGACAGAAGCTCAGGGAAGAGAAAAGCAGCAAGAGCTCAGTCTGGCAGGCATAGTCAGGACTAGCTAGAGGTCACAGCTGTCACCTGGAAGCATGACAGGAATGTAACTGGAGCTGCTGAAGTGTTAGTGTTTCTGCTGACTTCCTGTCTGTCACTTGTCCATCACACAGCTGAGGCCTTCCTTTCACACCCCCCC
>WBNM01027537.1:65492-84621 GCA_013399055.1 Ramphastos sulfuratus | reverse complement strand
CCGCCCAGGTGATGCAGGAACTTGCCATTTTTGTTTTGGGGAAGGAAGATCTTAGGGCAAAGGCACAACACTTCAGAGTTAAGACTTCTGTCCTCAGTCCTGCCTGAAGCTCACTCAGGCACTTACAAGAAGTTTGAGTCTCATCACAAAACCTGCCTGAGAAATGAATGGGTTTTTAAAGAGTCTGTGCTTATGATTGTCCCTGCTGTCATACTGATTATGAGCTCATGACAATATAGAAGACAGTGAAAGCTTCCTTTACTCTGATCCTGCACAGACCACTGCAATTCTCACAGCTTCTAAGTTTCAGTACAACAAAATGGTCAATTTTGTGTTGCACTTTAGACACAAACAGTCATAGAATCAGTCAGGGATGGAAGGGACCATAAGGACCATTCAGTTCCAACCCCCCTGCCATGGCCAGGGATACCTCACACTAGGTCAGACTGTTTAAAGCCTCATCCAGCCTGGCCTTAAACACCTCCAGGGATGAGGCTTCCACCATCTCCCTGGGCAACCTGTTCCAGGCTCTCACCACCATCATGGTGAAGAACTTCTTAACATCCAGTCTGAAACTATCCATTTCTAGCTTTGTTCCATTCCCCCCAGTCCTATCACTACTTAACATCCTCAACAGTCTCTCCCCAGCTTTCTTGTAGGCCTCCTTAAGATACTGTCCTCCATCCCTAGGATCTAGCAGGACACTTTCTGAAGGAGACTTCCAACAGGGAAGGAGCAGATCTTGGTCCAGCTTTGAAGGCTCTATTGAAGCAGTTTATTCAAAGTAGGAGTTTAACAAGGACAAGCCTCTGGGATAGGTTTTGCTCTGCTTATGTCCCTCCTCCTTTTTCCCCTTCACTAGGTGGAAGCAAGAAGATGGCTAGCAGGGTTTGCAGGGCCCTTGGGGTTTGATCCAGCAAGCAGATTTTCAACTGGGTTTCACCTTTGGATGGATGTCTTTAGCAATCCTCGTACACACACAGGCCTCAAGAACCAAACCGACCAGCAGCAAGTCGGACAAGAGCGCTGGCAGAGGCGCCTGGACCATCTGTGTTGCAGGCAGGAGAGCAGACACTGCCTAACTGCGAGCGTCGCTGCTCGCTTCGACCTGGAATTGTCTGGTCTGCAGCTCCCTCTGCTGGCAAAGCCTCTCCTTGCACCAGCCAGGCTTGGAGGCAGCCGCTACCGCCGGCACAACTCAGAGTGGAGCAGCCCTCTGCGAGCACAGACAGCTGAGAGGGGAGTTAGCAAAACAGACATGGGCCGCGTTAGCCTTTGCCCCTTCCAACAGCAGAAAATCCTCTTTCCAGTCCATCTACAGCTATCTGAAAGGAGGTTGTAGCCAGGCGGGGGTTGGTCTCTTCTGCCAGGCACCCAGTGACAGAACAAGAGGACACAGCCTCAAACGGTGCCAGGGCAGGTTCAGGCTGGATGTCAGGAAGAAGTTCTTCCCAGAAAGAGTGATTGGCATTGGAATGGGCTGCCCGGGGAGGTGGTGGAGTCACCATCCTTGGAGGTGTCTAAAAGGAGGCTGAATGAGGCACTTGGTGCCATGGGTTAGTTAATTAGAAGGGTCAGGTGATAGGTTAGACTCAATGATCTCAGAGATCTTTTCCAACCTGATTAATTCTGTGATTCTGTGATCTCCAGTTTAAGCTTGCAGATGGGATACTGGATTTAAAAAAAATGATATTTTTTTATTTTATAGAATCCTACTCTGGTGGACATTAGAAAGTACCTCCAGAGATCGAGTCCAACCTCACTGCCAAAGCAGAATCACCTAATACAGGCCACATGGGAATATGTCCAGGTAGATTTTGAGAGTCTCCAGAGAAGGAGACTGCACATCCTCTCTGGGCATCCTGTGGTCATATCTTCAAGTTTTAGAGGCAGTATGGAAGGTCCAGGAAGTTCTTCTGCCAAGTGACTTTCTAAGAGACCATTTGGCTCTTTTCTCTCTGCAGAACTGACCTATGCATTGGAGAAGGTGATGCTTGAGAGACCTGCATGTGACAGGTGTCCTCAATGGAAAACTGAGATGGAAAGAAGTTCCAGTGTGGGTTAGAGCTGACAGTGGGTGCAGGATGTGTCATGGTTCACAGAAATGGAGTCAAGATATGAGAAGGTTTTTAGAGTAAGGATTTGAGTTCAGAATAAGGTCTAGACTTTTCTCTCAAAGACAAATACTCTCTTCTCTTCCCTGCCTTTGACATGGTTTCTGCTTTTCTAGGTGCTTTCCAATTCCTCCTACAACATGAACATCCCAACCTAACGAGTGTGGGAAAACTTGGCTGTTCTAATAAGGCAGGGGAGCAGTCAAAAATGGATTAAGGAGGGATTGAATGTGTCTTGTGAGAGCTTGGCTATTGATTTCTAACCCTCCCATTCTGATGTTATTGCAGAAATGATTTTCTTTTGCACCATGTGGAGATTAAATATTAATAAATAGAAAATTAAAAAAAGGAGGAGAAGAAGACCAGATCCCAAGATATCCCACTGCACAATTAAAAAGCAAATGAAGGATTTCTAGAATGAAAAACTTTGTTTCCTCAAGTTTTCTTGAGCTCAGAGTAGAAACATAAGGGGTTTTGATGAGATCATTTGTAATATTTCTATTTAGTGTTTTGTAGCAGGGAAGTGTGACTTCAAGCCACATCCCTTTGCAGGAGCTTGACTAAGAAGAATAAAAAGAATGGAGGTTTCCTTAGATCCCATTCTCCAGTGACCCATTTGCTCACTGATGATGAAGTAAGGGGGAAGAGGGAGGTCTAGGCTGAATTCACTTCCATAGCATCCTGCAGTCAGACTCAGTTCCATTAGGTTTCTATTTATTATTTAACACAAGAGATGGGAGGCAAGGCACACTGAGATGGTTTTCATGTCCTAGACGTTTCACTTGCACAAACATTGCACAAGGGAAGCTGCTACTTCCCATGAACTCTATCCTTCTCAAGTGAGAGCCACATCCTTGGGTGCCTGAAGCAGGAGAAGAGTGCACAGGAAACCTTTCCATGCAGATCAGGATTCTTAATCTACGCAGGCTTTGTAAGGACATCTTTGAGCTCTCCTGTGAGAACAGAAAATCTGCTCCATCTCCTCCCTCATTCCAGAGAGCTGGGCAGTAACTGAATGAAGAAAAGGGCACAATGAGGATCTCCCATCCAGCTTCTGCAAAATTAGTATTTTTTGTCTGTGGCAGGTTACACATGGAAAATGCAAACGAAGGTTTGGAGGCGTTTAAGATGGAAGATCATTCTTCTTAAAGGGAGTTGTCACCATGAGAAAGGCTTGCTAGGCTCTCATCCAAAGGCTGCAGAAGTGTACCTGTGTCTGCCACACATCATTCACATTCTTTCCCAGCACTCTCAAAGGTTGGACCATTGGCCAACAAATTTAGAGCAGTCTTAGTGAGTGAAGACAACAGAGGAAGGCAGAGGAAATGGTTCTAGGCTCTCATGAGCCAAAGGCAGGATTTGTCTCACTGCTTTACTTCACTCCCATCTCAACAGTCAATGGAGTTGCTGGCTGATTTTCATTCTAATCAAAAAGCTTTCAAGCTACATAAGATATCTTAGATCCCAACGATGCCCTTCCATGACAGACTCATAGCTGGAGTCTCTTCCTGTCTCTATTCATATTTTTTTTTATGATTTCCCTTAAATTTAGTGGCTGTGTCTGGTTGTGGCTTTGCTACTGTCAATTCTTCATGTCTTCAGTGCTGAGGCATTTGAATTCAGCTCATTTGCTTTGGATTTTGTCTCTGTGATACTCATTTCATTATGGTCTTGTAACCTGTTCTCTGTTTCCTTAGCAAAGCAAGCCCAGGTGGGAATTCCAAGATAGAAGGAAGAGAGAGACCTCTTACATGGATGGCAGAAGTTCTGACCCTTGGTAGAAAAGGGGGAAAACAATAATTTCTCTGGATTTGAGGGAATTCGGTAGATATATTTGTGTCAAACACATGGACAAATGGGCTTCAGATTCCGCTGTAGGGCTGAGCAGATGGGGCTCCAGCTTTCAGTATTCACTGAGGTGGCCCAGGGCCTTAAAATCAGTGGAAATCAGGAAGCTGAAGGCCTGTGAACCCCTGGTTATGGAGTACTAGAGCTTCTGTGGCTTAACAAGTCGCTACCTCTCAGCAGAGCTGTGCACTCTCAGTCTGTGCTGAAAATAAACCACCCTCTGCTGGAGAGTGGTCCAAGAATGCTTATATAGTTGGTTAAGAGGGATCAGCTGATGGGTGGTAACCCTGTAAGGCACAGTAAATCAATTGTTTTCTGTCACTCCTCATGTTCTCAGCTGCTCTCCGTGCTTCAGCCACTCATCTTCAACACAGCAGCGTTAGCAGTGCTGGGGCCCGAGAGGGTCACACAGGAATGACTGCAAGGCACTGCTGCTGTGGATAGTGCTGGACTCCCATCCTTGTTCTCCAGTGTTGTCTGCTAAGATGGCAGGGAAAAAAAAAGTGAGTAAAGGCCCATCCTGTGTGCATAGAAAGAGGGTGTGCAGATGATCCAGCACGTCACCCCTGGGTTGCGGGGGAACATACGGCACTATTTGGCAGACAGCAGGCAGTATTTAGTGACTATGTGAGCTATATATAATGGAATTAGGGAGGGTGTGAGGAAGCAGCACCTCCTCCCATCTGCCCCCTTAAGGGACACAAATGCTTTGCTATAACACTCTTCCCCGAGAGCTAGAACTTTAGCAAATAAGGGACTTTATTAAGTTGTTAATAAGATTTCATTTTCTCACTAATGCTGCCGTGCTACATTATTAATTTAAAACTGTATTTAGCCTGACATGCTAAAGTGCTAGGCCTCATTATTAATGCATAAACCCATGCCTCTGTTGTTTAATTAAACACCATGATTATGAAGTTCTGATGTGGTTTAACGATAGCAGGCTGGAGTGGCAGTACATTCCTGTGCTCACATCTCCCCCATTGCCCCCCTCCTGCCACTTTGCTCCTTTCATTTCCCTTTAAAAGCACAAATGCAGTTGTTGTTCTGCTGAACAAACACCACATGACAAATGATGTTGATCTTTTCAAGGTGACATAGAATTGTGTTTTTATTTTCCTAGGCTTAGCTTCTTGTTGACCAGAGATTTCTATTTTCCTTTTTTTAGATGGCTCTGAAGGTAACTGTTTGTATTTCCCCAGAAGACAATGTAATCCTTGCTCCCAGTAAAGTCAACAGGAGTCTCCAACTGATTTTAAGAGGGCAGAGTCTCACTCAAAGGCAAGAAGAGACCTAGGGGAGAAGCCTGGACCATGGGTGTATATTTCTGCTTAAACATGGTCATTTCTAAATAGTTATCTTGGATGTTAATAGTTATCCTGGATGTTAATAGTTATCCTGGATGTTAGTAGTTATCCTGGATGGTAGAAGGAAGTTCTTTACAGTGAGGGTGGTGAAACACTGGAACAGTTTGCCCAGGGAGGTTGTGGCTGCTCCCTCCCTGGAGGTGCTCAAAGCCAGGTTGGATGAGGCCTTGAGTGACCTGTGCTAGTGGGAGGTGTCCCTGCCTATGGCAGGGGGTTGGAACTGGATGAGCTTTGAGGTCCCTTCCAACCTTACCATTCTATGATTCTATGATCTTGAGACAGACCTTGGTCAGGGGAAGACAAATCACATCAAATTTAAATGGATCTAGAGAAGGGTAACAAACTGTGGGCATTTCCCTGTTCCAGCTTCTCCAATGGCATCCTTCTGCATCAAGCTGAAGGGATTTGGAGTCATTGTTTCATGCAGCCCATAATTCATTGCATTTTCCTCAGTGTCCTTCGCAGGACCAAGACTTTCTGGGTATTCCTGAGGGCCTCTCTGCTGTGTATTCCCTCCTTTCTCCCCTCAGCATTTGACTTCATAATCTCATTCCTCCCTGTTTCTTGCCATGATTCTTTCTGAACAGCAGCTTACCCAACTTGGCTGGCAGAGCCTCTTACTTTATTGACTAGGAGTAAAATTAAACACATTCTTATGTACTTTCCTGATTAATAAGGATTTGCACAGATCAGCCTGCTGTGCCTTTGTTTCTCTCCATACCCCTTGCCTGCTTGGCTGTTCAAACAGGAAGTTCTTGGCTTTGCAGACTGCCATCTCCAAAACTTTGCAGTCCTCTCTTTTTAGAAGGCAAAGGGAGTTTTGCTGTGGTCTTTACTGGAACCACTTTTATTACAACTGTTTTATCAGCCAGGCAGATGCTGGTCTGGCTGGAGGAGAAGGACAAGAAGCAAGCTGCCTGACTGCATCAGGAGGGTAGGAGCACTCTTCCTTCTGGCCATTTCGATCAGAGTGGGTGAAATTCCACTCTAGGCCATCCAGGTGGATTCACAGCTGTGCTCAGCAGAGCCAAAATTCTGAGATTATTTTTTCTGTTTGTTTCTTTCGAGTACATGTTTGAGTCTTTTGCTTCTGTCTCTCAAAAAGAGAAAATTGTTCATTATAATCAAGGAANATGGCAGGGGGTTGGAACTGGATGATCCTTGAGGTCCCTTCCAACCTTACCATTCTATGATTCTATGATAACGTTCGTTTGCATCCTTGCACTGAAGTGAGCTCACAGATCTGTTCTCTACATGTGCAAACACAACAGAAATGTTACCAAGCTTCACTTCCTTCAGTAGATTATTTTTTTCAGAAGTATGTGTTCAGCAAAGTAACCTTTCTCTAACAAAGAGATGACCTTTTTGCATTTATGTAGTGCTTGTTGCTAGGATTTAGATCTTTGCTGAAAGCTGTTATTTCTCTTAAGTACAGGAGAAAGTGCATTTTCACCTCCATTTGGGTAAACTGTCATTTTCTACTGTTCACTGATTTTCTCACCATGGAATAATAATTTGAGGTTCAGTGGGCTTTTTGAGAGAATGTATTCCAGGAGTGTGGTGGGGCCTGGGAAGTCCTCTAACATTGCTAGTGGGGGAGAAAAGGAAGAGGAGGGAGAAGGCTTCTGAAATATTTAAGGCTTCTGAGTACTGCAGTTGCTCAGCTTCTGCCATCAAATCATATTCAGTTTAGGAGGGTCATGCAGGTATTTTCTAATAGTGCACAAAAAAGCAGCTGGTGGGTAGCTGAGAAGCTATACATGAATGCATAATGTATTATTTTTGGGGGTAGCACCAGCATCCATGGGGAGCCACTTTAGGTAGATTTAAGAGGATTCTGTCCAACCGTGATACTGATGAATAACAGAAATAATCTAATATTACTCTTTGTGTAGCTGTGTCACTGGTGGCATTACAAGTCACACCATTAATATGGGATGCAGGAGGAAAACTAAGCCACTTCACATGCAGCAGGCTGCAACAGAGGGAGAGTTAGAGGCGTGCGGATCGCTTCATGAGACCTAGAACTGAGTATTGCTTTTTGGNACACCATTCCTGATGCAATTTCTTGTATTAGTTGCTGTAGGTATCATAGAATCATAGAATCATAGAATGGTAAGGTTGGAAGGAGACCTCAAGGATCATCCAGTTCCAACCCCCTGCCATAGGCAGGGACATCTCCCACTAGTATAGGTTACTCAAGGTCTCATCCAACCTGGCCTTGAACACCTCCAGGGAGGGAGCAGCCACAACCTCCCTGGGCAACCTGTGCCAGTGTCTCACCACCCTCACTGGAAAGAACTTCCTCCTAACATCTAGTCTAAGGTAGTGAGAGACTAAAAGAAACTGCAAAGAGCAACTTGCCTAGCTGTCTGTTTTCTCTGCATATTAAACATGGGAAAATCCTTCCTTTCCTCTGGGCTTGGAAATGTACAAAGCAAAGACTCTGCCTGGCGAGGAAGACTTCAAGCCTGTGCAGCTGCTGTTGTCTTCGAATAGCCACCCGCAAAACAAACATGTCCTCTAAAAATCTTCACACTTTGCTTGGTCACATTTGCTTTTCAAACACATGGCTTGGTAAGTTGGATGCCCTGTTTGCCAGTTTCACAGTGTTTCTGGAAGCAGAAGGCAGTAACAAAAGCATTTATCAGTGAGGTAAAATAATTGAATGGGATGTGCTGCTGGGAAATAGCACAAAATGGCACTGCTATGTGCAAGTGGTTTCCAAAAGGTCAGTCAGGCAACTTAACAGCAGCAGTCCCTCTTCACATCCCCTTCCTCTGTCTCATGTGCACTTAGAGAGAGAGAGAGCAACTGACAGTTGCTTTGCAATTGAAACAAGTGAAATTAATCAAGTCCAAATCCATCCTGTCCAAGAGACCATGAATTCAGCTGGATCAGAAGCCCTTGGTTAAGCAGCCCCTGCAAGTCTATCAGAAGTTTATTAGTATGGTAATTTATCTGGGTAAGCACATAAAGATGCTAATTGAAATGTTTTTTCTTCTTTCTTTCTTTTTTTCCCCCTGCATTATTTTTGAATGGCAGAAAGGTTGAGGATTTTCTAAGAAGAAAAGCAGGATTGCAGTTTATGCTTCCTCATGTCACAACGTTATAATTTCATTATTTTCCTAGGCTTCATTTCAATTTTTTAAATTTTTTTTTTATTTTTCTTTTTTTTTTTTTTAAATTTTAAATGTGAAGAACAAAGAACTTGATGCTCCAAAGATTTGGGGCTTGTGACACGTCTGGTTCTGGTCATGATGCATGGAGATAGATTGAATTAATCAAACTTCTTCACACTGCTATTTAATCGGGTTTACAATTAGCTGAGGGCTGCAGGTCTCCTGGGCCTATCAGCTTTGCAAGCAGAAGCTGTAATACAGCAGCTCTGCAGCCACACACTGGGAGTGCCTTACAGACCAGATTGTCATAATGTGGCATGAAATTAAAGCGTGATGTTACTTGACAACAGAATTTCAATTTCTCCCTCTGTTGTCCATCGTGTGTGTCCCCCCCCCTCTTTTCTTTCTCTTTAACAAAGTCTCTACCTAGAGATAGGCCTCCCTGTTGAGTTGCACCCACCTGCTCTAAGCTACACAGCTGCCTTCAAAAGAGTTCCTGATACTATTAAACCAATCTGTGTTCCATTACAGTCATTCTGATATTTCTCCCTGCCCGCTTTCAATGGCAGATTATTTTGCTGTGAGGGGCTAATAAGCATACAGCTCTTAACTTGTTTCAGTTCTTGCTCAAATGTATTGATTTCTTCTCTCCCTTTCTGCTTACCACACAGAGGGGCTTTGCTGGTGTCTGCTCTTCCCAAACCAGCCTGAGCAGTTGGGTTAAGTCTCCTCAAACCCACTTCCATTCAGATATAAAAACACAGAGGAGTGGAGAATCATAGAATGAAGGAACAGCAGAGGTTGGAAGGGACCTCTGGAGATTGAGTCCAACCCCCCCATGCAGGTTCAGCTAAAGAACCCAGGCTGTTTCTTCCTTCCATCACCCCTCATCTCTTGAGGAACAGTTTGGGTGCACAGAATCACAGAACAGTAGAGGTTGGAAGGGACCTCAGGAGATGGAGTCCAATCCCCCTGTGCCAAGGCAGGTTCAGCTAAAGAACTCAGGTTGTTTCTTCCTTCCATTACCCCTCATCTCTTGAGGAAGAGTTTGGGTGCACAGATAGGAATTAGGATTTATTAATCTCCCTCCCACAAGCAACTCAAGGTCTCTTGTGACCATCACTACCACCACCAATTCATTATCTGGCCATTGATGATTTTGTGTTGCTCTGGAAACCAATCATCGGAAGAGCCGAAAAAGAACCCACAAGAACTGACTGCAAAAAGGTGAGGATCAGGTCAAGATGGTTCTGAAGGATACTATTCTCTCCTTGAAATTATCTGGAATCCAATCTAATTCAGTGTACACCTTAAAAAAAATCAATGTGTTCCCTGCAGTTGCAAAGGAAAAGGTTGGCAACATGTTCCTGGTGGTGAGAGGTGATTGTGGGTTCAGCTCCCAAACTTGCAATAATGGAGGTGCTGGACAAGGAGAATCACACTGTAGGTTGGAAAGCCTGGCCAAGTGGTGCATGTGGGGATGCTGGGGGGCATTAAGAAGAGTGTGTCCAGGAGATCAAGGGAGGTTCTCCTCCCCCTCTACTCTGCCCTGGGGAGACCTCATCTTGAGTACTGCTTTCAGTTTTTGGCTCCCCAGTTGAAGAGGGACAGGGATCTGCTGGAAAGAGTCCAAGGGAGGGCTGTGAGGATGATGAGGGGACTGGAACACTGCCTGGTGAGGAGAGGCTGAGGGACCTGGGGCTGCTTAGTCTGAAGAAGAGAAGACTGAGAGGGGATTTAATAAATGTTTATAACTGTCTGAGGGCTGGGGGACAGGAGCAGGGGGGACAGGCTCTGCTTACTTGCTCCCTGGGATAGGACAAGGAGCAATGGATGGAAGCTGCAGCACAGGAGGTTCCAGCTCAACACAAGAGGGAACTTTTTGACTGGAAGGGTCCCAGAGCACTGGCACAGGCTGCCCAAAGAGGTTGTGGAGTCTCCTTCTCTGGAGCCTTTCAAGGGCTGTCTGGATGTGTTCCTGTGTGCCCTGAGCTGGATTGTCTGGTCCTGCTCTGGCAGGGGGTTGGACTCTATGATGTTTTAGGGTCCCTTCCAACCCCTGACATCCTGTGATCCACCTCTGCTCCTGCTGAAGGGAACAAGTGAAGCTCCTGCAGAAACAAGGTCTGGCCTTTGATGACACAGTTTGGTTTCTGTGGACTGTGCCTACTACGTTCTCATGACTTCTCTAGGTCTGGAAAGGTCTGGTCAGACCCACTGGTGACCTGACCCTTCAGTTTGCAAGGATGAGTTCTGCTCATTAGTTCTGTGCCTTTTTCCACTTTGGAGTTAAAACAAGTGTTTAAGGTCCTTCTCTTCTAATATCAGATACTGAATTGAAAACCAAACTGCATCCACACAACACCACCTGGAGATGGGTGACAGAGGTGAGATTCATGTGAGACAGACATAATTATGTCTTCTCCATTTGCTCTAAGTCTATCTGCTGCCTGAAATGGCACAGACCTACAATTCTGAGAGTTATTTGGACATCCTGAATTAGAGTAGCTTCCATTTAATTATCAGACATGGCAGCAAAATAAGCCTTGCTTATAAAAAAGCCCCCCCAAACTCTGCCAACCTCCGTCCCCCATTACTCTCCATTCTTCTTTCCTTCCTGCGTGGTGCTGAGCATCTCCCAAGGAGTAGGTGATTGTTCAGGAGATTGATTCTGCTCCCATTGAAGGTGATTGCTTCCCCCATGCTGAAATCCACAAAAGCACAATCAGGTACACACCCAAGGTAGTTTCAAGCATTAGCATCTTAGACAGGTTGGCCTGCAAACACCTGTAGTTTTCCTGGCTGATAGCAGCCATTTATGGATATAAGGGACAAGGAAAAAAAATCAGTGAACTTTAAAAAAAGCAAACCAAAAAGAGAAATCTTTTTTGTTTTTTGGTTTTTTTTTTTTTCTGATTGAGAAAAATCAAGCTTAATGAACTGAGCTGAAATAATTTCCTCAATTTGCCTGGCCATTTAAAATTAAAAGCAGAGTGCAACCTCTGCTTGTAAATTACTGTAAACATTTCAATCAGCCTCTAATTCATGGTAAAAAGGAGGAGAGGCTGGACTATAGACTACTAATCAAAGATGACTCCTAGGAAATCAGACTCTTTGTTTTCCTCTATTTTTTTTTTTGGAGGGGGGGCAGAGTGTGTACAACTTTACAGATTTATATATATATATATATATATATATATATATATGAATGAATATTTATGAAGAGCTTACCAGTGACAGACCAGTCTGGCCCTGCAGGCCCAAAGGAATTAATGTAAATTCCAGTCAAGCATGAAAAGCCACTAGAATTGAACTGTATTTCAGCATGGTGGATAAAGCACATCAAAGAGCAGAATTTCTATAAGATAATTACACACAATGCAACTCTAATCACAGAAAGACTGTGGATATTGCTGATAAAGCTTAATAAATCTTTTATGACTGTGCCTGGTTCTGCTGAATCAGCTTTCTGTTTCTGTTGCACTAACCTCCAGATTCCTGCCCTTATTTATATATTTACCATTTGAAGAAACACATCAACTGACAATTTAGTGAAGCTTCCATGAGAGGTTTGAGATTATGTAGTCATTTCTGCTGGTTGCACTTGTTGAAGCGCAGTTAGAGCAACAACAGCAAAATCTTCTCTCCTGTCTGGCAAGTCTGCAGGAATAAATTGTCTGTGAGCTGAGAATCCACCTTTCTGGTGTATTTTAAGAAATTGGAATAATTGCAGTTTTGACAGCTCGACGTGTTCAAAATTCATAGAAACATAGAATGGTAAGGTTGGAAGGAGACCTCAAGGATCATCCAGTTCCAACCCCCTGCCATAGGCAGGGACATCTCCCACTAGCACAGGTCACTCAAGGCCTCATCCAACCTGGCCTTGAACACCTCCAGGGAGGCAGCAGCCACAACCTCCCTGGGCAACCTGTGCCAGTGTCTCACCACCCTCACTGTAAAGAACTTCCTCTTAACATCCAGTCTAAATCTTCCCTCTGCCAGTTCAAACCCATTGCCTCTCGTCCTGTCATTGCAAGATCTTATAAATAGTCCCTCCCCAGCCTTCCTGTAGGTCCCCTTCAGATACTGGAAGGCTACCCTAAGGTCTCCTGGAAGCCTTCTCTTCTCCAGGCTGCAGAGCCCCAACTCTCTCAGTCTGTCCTCATAGGAGAGCTGCTGAAGCCCCCTGATCATCTTTGTGGCTCCTTCCCTCACACTCTGTAGCACCACAAATTCTTCTGGCAGACTCACAGAATGGTTGAGGTGGCAAAGACCTCTGGAGATCATCTAGTGCAACCCACTTGCTCAGGCTTGGCCACCTAGTCCTTAGGGCCTCATCCACTCATGTTTTTAATGTCACCAAGAGTGGAGACCCCACAACCCTCCTGAGCAGTTGCTTCCTGTACTTTGCCATGACAGTAACGTTGTTCTTCCATGTGTTTAAACAGAATGGCTTCTGCTTCAGCTTGTGCCCTGTGATGGTTTGGGAGTTACCTGCCCCCCTACGCTATGGAAAAGCACCCAGACTAGACTCAGACTAGTTAAGGACTGAAGCTCTATTTACAGCTTAGCACAATATACAAGCAGACATATACACAATATACAGGAACAGTTACAGAAATATACAAGTTAAAGGTAATACGGAAACACAATCCCCCTCCCAGAAATCAGAGTCCCCAGGAGNTCTCAGCAAGCCTCAGCCTGTGTTACCTGTCTTTGTGTCCTTGTTTTTATACATCTCTACTGAGTGAAGTAGACCTCACCATTGTTTTCTATTCACAGCCTATAATCTGTTTTTTTTATTAAAATATTCCAATTAGCCCCAAGCCAGTACATGCCCATTGCCTCTTGTCCTTTTGGTGAGCACCACTGAGAAGAGTCTGGCTGCTTCCCAACTTCCCATAGCTGCTGTCCCCTTACACACAGGTGTAAGCCTGGGGAGCGAGTAAACTCTAGCACAATACAAGCCCATAGCAACTGAGGTGAAGGTCTGATGCTGGTGACAGCCCATCCCTACAGCAGTGGGGGAACTGGAAACATTGAGTCAGTGGTCACTGACTGTTTCTTGACTGTTCTTGGGGCCTCCTTGTGTCTCACTCTGGATCTTGCTGCTATATTAAAACACCATCTGAGCACCAGCAGATGCGTTCGTGGAAGGTGTCTTTACCATTCCCTAATGAAGAAGCAGAAGTTTGCTGCCTTCATCTGAGCTTTGCCCTTCATTTGTCTTTCTGGCATATGGGCAGCAGAAGGTCTCTACTTCTGACAGAGTGAAAGAATTTTACATATGGTTTAATTACAGTAAATTATCAGCAAAGGGAAGAGCTTGCAGGGGGACAGCTGAATCCCACTCATGGGTTCACTGAGCGTCTGCCCAGGATCTCAGTGCTCTGCCACATTTCACAGGGACACTTTGCTCCACCCTAGAGGACAACTGTTGTGAGAAAAGTCCATCCCTTGGCATCTCCCTGTGCAGGGAACCTTTCTGACAATGACAGCCTGGGAAATGTCTGGCTCCTCAGTCCTTTTGGTGAGCTTTGTGCTCCCAGAGGAGCATGGAGAGGAATTTGACAACAGAGTCAATATTTCCTAACTCCAGATTCCTATCCTCTCCTAATTCCAGAGCTTAGAGGCTGATGTCCTCTCTGATTGTTGTCTTCATTTGGTTTACAGAGAGTTTGAAGAAGAGCTGATATATGCTGAAGAAGAACTGATATGTACTCTGGCAAGTAGCTAGATAGGTGTTCAAGAAAAGCCTGGATGGGGCACTTAATGCCATGGCCTAGTCGATTGGATAGGGCTGGGTGATAGGTTGGACTGGATGAGCTTGAAGGTCCCCTCCAACCTGGTTGATTCTATGATGGATGGTAGGAGGAAGTTCTATACAATGAGAGTGGTGAGACACTGGCACAGGTTGCCCAGGGAGGTTGTGGCTGCTCCCTCCCTGGAGGTGTTCAAGGACCTGTACTAGTGGGAGGTGTCCCTGCCTATGGTAGGGGGTTGGAACTAGATGATCCCTGAGGTCCCTTCCAACCTTGCCATCCTATGATTCTATGATTCTATATTTTCTTCCACAGCTGTTATGCTCTCCCACCCAGTCCCTTTGACAAGAGCACGTTACTCAAGTTATACTTAAGGCTCTCCACAGCCCTTGTGAGTGCACTACAACTTCAGAGCCTTATTTATATTGGTAGCATCACCCTGGGTGTCATCCAGTGGGAAGTGCTTTTGCATGCAATCCCCCAAGCAGACATGAAAGACCATGTCAGGACAACAGAGGGTTGCAGAAGATGTTCTTCCTTTGCCTGATTCCTATCACATCTTTGAAAGAGTGTCCCTCCTGTGGCAGGCTGAAGCGAATAAACAAAGTTCCTGGGGAAGTGGTTTGCAGTGTTCAAACACTTTGCAGAACTTTAATGTTCTGTAAGTTGTAAGGAAGTGACTACAAAAGCCCTGGAAGAGCAAAGGAAGAGAGTTAGCTCAAGGCAAGGTGATATTCCCTCATTAAAACCTCTTTGTGCAAAGTTAAGCTGTCAAAGACATCCCACTTGTTCCAAGATGGTATGAAAGCCCATGGTATTAGTGATCAGAAGGGACTTGGGAGTCCTGCTTGCCAAAGAGGAGGGTGTAGTGAAAGAAAGGAAAAGAATTAAAAAAACCCAACCCCTATATACATATATATATATAAAAAAATATATATACACATGCAGAGAGAGAGAGATATGATATGTATAGAGAGAGAGAGATATGATATGTATAGATGATATAGATACAGATGATATATTTATAGATATAGATGAGATATAGCTATAGATGATATAGATATATAGGTATGGATATATAGGTATAAATATATAGGTATAGATATAGATATATAGGTATAGATGATATAGATAGAGATTTAGATAAGATAGATGATCTAGATATAGATTTAGATAAGATATAGATGGTATAGATAGAGATTTAGATGATATAGATATAGATGATCTAGATATATAGATATAGATATAGATGATCTAGATCTAGATCTAGATCTAGATGATATAAATATATAGATATAGATGATCTAGATATATAGGTATAGATATAGATGATCTAGATCTAGATCTAGATGATATATAGATGAGATATAGATATAGATACAGATACAGATACAGATATAGATATAGGTATAGATATAGATATAGATATAGATATAGATATAGATATAGATATAGATATAGATATAGTATTTGAGCATTTAATGTTGCTTGGGAAGAATAATGAATTTCATCTGCCTTCAAACATGACTTTTGTTACCCAGGTGTGGGTCATAGGAAATATCTTTAAGGAAAGAAGGCTTCAAGACAGGGGCTGGGATTCTGCTGCGGTTTTCCAAGCCATACTGCTGCACACAGAGTCCCACTGTCCAGCTCCAAGGGCAGCCATTCCTCTATCACTTGCCCCATTTTCATAGGGGATGCATGAGGTTGATAAAAAACAGATTATTAATTCTTAAGCTACCCAGGTGTATACTTGCATGGATGGTTTGTGCCTCAGAACTGTGGTATCATAGGCAGGGTTAAAATCATAGGCTGGAAGGNCCCTCCAGGCACGGGGACTCCACCTCTTCCCTGGGTAGCCTTTTCCAGGGCTTGGCAACCCTCTCAGCGAGGAAATTGTTCCTAATGTCCAAATGGAAGACACATGCCACTTCTTTTCATAGCCCAATAATGACAGCATCGGGAGGGGGTGGGTTGCAATCATAGAACCAACCACTCCTCAGGTGCAAAGCATTTTGTGGTTGTTGAGGGTTTGGTCCTTTAGATGCAGAGGTTTGGGCAGAATCAGGACTTGCATCTGTGCTCCAAGTTGCCCAAGCAGAGATGTGGTGAGGTACGCCATGTGGTCAGCCTGCCTTTAACTGCTAGTGAGCAGAGGGGGAATGAGGCTGAGCCTTCAATTCTGCACTTTATGGTGCATTAACCATCTGCAACAGTAGGGAAAACTGCTAAAAATACTAGTCTGAAGTACTAATAATCTTGCCTCCAGGAAAAGTAGCTTTGGCTGGTGGTGAGGCATGCAAGTGATCCAGAATGCAAAATTTAGCAGCATTCCTGGGCACCGTGTGCCAGCACTGACCCTTTGTGTGCCATACTGCTGGACAGGATCTGCAGTGGGACCTGCTTAGGGAACTCATCTCATGCTCCAGAGAGAGCAGCCATGTGGTAGCAGGGAGGGGATGGCAGCAGGGAGGGGATGGCAGCAGATGAGACTGCAGCAGCACACACACAAATGGAGCTAGGATCACTGAGCTTATGGCCCTCCAGGGCCCAGCCAGAGCCTGGGTTGCTCCCTGAGTAGTAACTGCTGAGGATGTGCATGGTGCTCACTATGCTTTTATTTCTCTTTCCCTGAGAACTCAGCAGAAATCTCCTATCTCTGCCTGGGCTGGCCTGTCCGTCTGGTTTGATGGCTTCTTTTATCATTAGCAGCCATGTGAAGAAGGAGCACATTCAAAGGTGAGGCTTTCTTTTTGTGCTGATAGTCAAGGAGGCCCTCCCCCAGTTCTGCATTAATGGAGAGTGGTGAGGTGGCCACGGGCTGATTGCATTTGCTAATGTTAATCACCAAGGGGCCAGGCGAGGTGAATAAGTGAACTATATTTTATTCAGTTTGACAGAAGGAGGAGTCAAATGGAAATGATTTTTATCTCTGGTTGTGGCCAACCTAAATTAATGTTACCTCTGGTGCTGAAAGGCTCAGGGGAGCAGATGTCTGGATTTCATGTGCTCCTCCTTGCTAAGGGGTACAAAACCGCACATCAGACTTGTGCATTAACTTAGGCACAAAGCTGATTCCCTGCCCCCAGCTGCATGGGTTGTGCAGGCTTAAAGATGAAGATGTAGGGAGCAAAGTCATGCTTTTGCCTGCTTGAAATAAAGACAGGTCACTAGAGCTCAATTGCAGGTGCAGGAGGGGTGGGTGGTAGGTCTTTTGCCATGACACATGCAGAGGGAAAGTGGGGAAGGAAAGTACCTTAGCAACTCTTCCTTAAAACACTAATTAATGCTGAGCACCACTGGTCATTGCTGTCCTGCCAGGAGTGTAGACCTCTGTATTGTTTTCATCTGAAGAGACTGTGGGGGTCTGCATCTCAACAGGGTTGCATATGGGGGTGCTTCCCAGGTTCACCCAAACCTTGCAATCTAAGTAATGTTGAAGGTTTTCAAGGCTTAAATAGAGGGTAAGAACTTGTGAGACGTAGATATTGCTCCTGCTGTGCCCAGGTGGCACAGAATCACAGAATCATAGCAACACCCAGGTTGACAAAGCCCCTCAGGATCACCAGGTCCAACCTATAACCCTACTCTAACAAGATTCACCTTAAACCATATCCCTCAGCACTACATCCAAAAGACCCTTAAACACATCCAGGGTTGGTGATTCAACCCCCTCCCCAGGCAACTCATTCCAGTCCCTGACCACTCTCTCCATGAAAAACTTTTTGCTAATGTCCAATCTAAACCTTCCCAGCCTCATCTTGAAGCATAGAGGTTCTTAGAAGCCTGGCAAGGACCTTGTCTTTAATATCCCTCCTGCAGAGCAGTGCTGTGGGCTCCCTGCCTGTAGGTTTGAGAGCACTGCTTGCATAAGAGCTGTGCAGGTGGACTGGCAGTACCCAGGCACCAGAAAACCTTTCCTGTCTCCTTTTTTTTTTTTTTTTTTCCCCTTGGGAAAGCATCTTGCATTTGCATCTTGAATTAGCATCTTGCATCAGCATCTTCATCTTGCATTTGCGTCTTGGAAAAAGAAATGCTGTGCCAATGACAGATAGGTGAAAACAGAGCAGTCACTGGAAAGAGAGAGGATGGAAGAGGCTTAGCAAAATCCACCCAGCGAATGGAAGAGAGATGAGAAGAAGAGCAAATGGGGAAGCAAATGTGCTAATTGGCAGAGCGTGGTAAGCAGTGCCACCCACACAGCTCTGGGTGGGATGTTGGGAGCTAAGGCAAGAGGCACCGCAAGCACATTTCCATCTCTTTATTCTCTGTATCATGCTCCTCTTCTCATCTCAAGGTCTGATCAAGTCTGACTATCGTCACCTCTTTTTCTGTAAAGACACCTATTAATGTTGACAGTTGAGGTGGCTGGGGGATGTGGTATTAGTCCTGACAAATGCTGGTAATTTGCAAGCAATGTTTTCCCTCCAGCACCGGTGGGAAATCACCTAACCTTTGCCAATAATTCTCAACATAACTCACAGAACCTCATCTTCTATCATTATGAGGAGAGGCATTTCTGAAAATTATCAGCTTCTTGGATTCATCCATGCTCGACTATCCAGAAGAGGCTGATATTAATCAGTGTGTGAGGCCCACTGTAGTGTTAAGGATTCTCTTACAAGACCTTTTCACTCTGAAATTAAGCTCACTTGATTTTGCTTTTTGATCTCTTTTTTTCCTGACCTGTCACATTGTTTGGCTTTAAATATTTTTTAGCTGTTGCTATTATATATATATATATGTATATATGTATGTATGTGCTGGGGAGAGATTATTGACAAGGTCTTGCAATGACAGGACAAGGGGCAATGGGTTTAAACTGACAGAGGGAAGATTGAAACTGGATGTTAGGAGGAAGTTGTTTACAGTGAGGGTGGTGAGACACTGGCACAGGTTGCCCAGGGAGGTTGTGG
>WBNM01027537.1:46715-58905 GCA_013399055.1 Ramphastos sulfuratus | reverse complement strand
CCCCCCCCCCCCTTTTTTTTTTTAATCCTTCCCCTTTTTGCTATTTATTTTTTTTTTTTGTTTCTGGGCTGTACCTTACCCCTTTCCTACAAAGAAAGCTCTACATTAAATATTTCACAGCAATACAGCACTTTACAGCCTTGAATTGACTCTTTATTAATCCTCACACTTTCTCTCTTGGCCAGCAAGGTAAAATCAGGTTGTGTCCTCTAAAATAAGTGGCAAACAAAGCAAAAGATCTGAGTTAGCATTATTGCTTTAATCAGGTGCTGACTAATAGCAGAGGTTAATTTGGGTTAGGGAGATTCTGGTTTAAAAACTAAGCCTCCAAACTTCTCCATGTTCTGCCTGCACCTTTATTTGGTGGGTACCAATGACACTCTTACTCCTGATAAAACATAAACCTGCCAGGCCTTTGGCTGCTGCTGGTTTACCCTCTACAGAGCAAACACTGTATATATTGTTTATTTCACAGGATCACAGGATGTTAGGGGCTGGAAGGGATCTCCAGAGATCATTGAGTCCAACCCCCTCCCCTGTCAGAGCAGGACCATAATCTAGTGCAGGTCAAACAGGAATGCATCCAGATGGGTCTTCAAAATCTCCAGAGAAGGAGGCTCCACAATCTCTCTGGGGAGCCTGTTCCAAGCCTATTTCAAGCATTTTACATCTCAGGTACCTATCTGGCATCACTGATCCTTGAGATGTTCCTTGCATATGAATTTTGTGAGCTTCCCCAGGGAAAAGTCATTCTCTCTCCGTTTTTAACTTCCTGTTTTAACCTTAAAAAGGAGCAGTAGGGATTGACTTTGGAAAGTAAGAAGGATATTTCNGGGGGAAGGGGAAAGGGGGGGAGGATAGGGCACTCTTTGAAAATGTTAGAAATTTGAATGTAGAAACTCACAAATGTTAGCAGAATGAGTGGAACCTCAAAAATAACACCATAGCACCATGAGATTAATGAAGGCATTTTGCTACTAACTCCTTAGGTGCTTGCTAGGCTTGGCTTTTGCACAGCAGAAGCCAGATATGGTTGCGGGGGGAGGTCTGCAAAGCAACTTAGAGCAGGTGGAAGTCTGATGAGATCTCACTTAAATCGTTGCCTTTTAGGGCATGTTACAATAGCTCTACCTTTCAGGCCGTTAGGGAGCAGCCTGTGTGCAAAGCAGTGGGATCCATTGTCCCTCACCTCCGGTGCTATTTATATGGGTAATTTAATTTAACGCCAGCAGGAGGCTTCCAAATAACTCTCCCCAGCATGGGAAGGACAATAACCTTCAGTGCATATTCACACAATATTTTTTGACCTGCAGGGCTGTCAGATTCAGGAGGGGTTGTGCCTTGTTCTCTTTGGAGGACAACTGAAGGCAGCTATGCCTCTACCCTCTTTCTGTTTTATTTAAGGGATTCAAGGGTTTTCCTAACACTCCTTTCTCAGTGCAGACTCTCCAGGGCTCGTTGTGTGCCTGCCATTTCTTTAGGTTCTTGCATTTGCTGTATGATATTAAACTGCACAAATCACACCTGCCTTTATGACCAAGCCTCTACAGAAAGGCTGGGGAGGGACTATTTACAAGGTCTTGCAATGACAGGACTAGGGGCAATGGGTTTAAATTGGCAGAGGGAAGATTTAGACTGGATGTTAGGAGGAAGTTGTTTGCAGTGAGGGTGGTGAGACACTGGCACAGGTTGCCCAGGGAGGTTGTGGCTGCTCCCTCCCTGGAGGTGTTCAAGGCCAAGTTGGACGAGGCCTTGAGTGACCTGTACTAGTGGGAGGTGTCCCTGCCTATGGCAGGGGGTTGGAACTGGATGATCTTTGAGGTCCCTTCCAACCTTACCATTCTATGATTCTATGATTTCCTTGTATCACTAAATACTCCTTAATTTTGATACCCTCCAAACAGGACAAGAGCAAGATCTAATTTCCTGCTTCAACTCCACTGCACAGGCCTGTGCATATCAAACTCCAGTACTTTGCCTGTGCATTGCCTGTATCCCACAAAACCACACTCTGCTGCATCCTGCCAGGTGATGCTGCCCCTTACTGATGCTCCACAGTAACCAAGCCCCGGAGTTATTCTGCCTGCCTCGTTCAGGGTGCTGATGGCTGAAGAAACACTCTCAGCTTTTTTTGGGAGCTATGTTTAATTATTGCACTCAATTAGTCACTTCCCCCACCCCCACACTTTATTTATAATTTTGTTTCCACAAGTCACAAAAAGGTTCTAGCCAAAAGCTTCAGAGATGACAGATGATTCACAGATCCCCTCCTCTCCTGCCTTGTGCTCCCAAGAACTTTGGGAACCAGAAAGCAAAGTAATTTTTGGACTAATGCAACTGCTCATACTGGGGCTGTGTAGCCATAAATTGCCTGGTCTCTCCCTTCCCCTCCCCTCTGGTGGCTCTGGCACCTGCACCTTATGATTGATAAAGGCGTTGCTGGCAATATTAAGCACACTGGAAGGTTTCCATGAGCCAAAGGTTACTGGGGGCCATTTCCTGAGCTGGAATGAAGGCTGTTAGGGAAAATGTGGGCACTGCAATTTCATAAAATACATAATCAGCTGGCTTGGAAGGAACAGACACCTCCCTCCTTTGAGAGGAGACCCCAGAAAAGCAGTGCTTACATTTCCCAGAGCCTTTTTCTGCCTGCTTAAGTCCTTGAGCTGTTACAGAAAATAGGAACATTTGGGCTCCTGTTAGTGTAATAGCTAATAATAACCTTCCAGTTTCCTTATCTTCATATGAACCCTTTAATACACCCAGCCATTTCCTAACAGATGGGGAACAGGTATGGAGGAAACCTAAGCAGCTGGCCCAAGGTCATACGGGAAGGCTGTGGCAGAGCCAGCGCTGAGCCCACGTCTGCAGATCCTGAGCCAGATCCCCAATGTCTGGGTGACATCCTCACCTAGCAACTGACAGGAGATCACACACTGAGAGCCAAGCCATGTCCTGGACTATCCTCAGCCTTATCTGCTGACAGAGAAGGTCTCAGATTGCTGCTGAGGGCTGAGACAGATCTGTCCTGACGGATGCTGCAGCCTGACCCAGCGCTGGGATCTCGGCAGGAACAAGCAGGAACAGCATCTCTCTGAGTGGTAGCCAGGATCTGGCCTTGTGTGGTAGCATCTGTGCTAGGAAGAGCTGAAGTAGCTGCTCATCATGTACATATATATATATATATGTATGCATATGTAACCTACCTCCCACATGCAGCTGGAGAGGATCAGCTCAGTGCTGTGGGCTCTGCTCCCCCCATTCCTGAGCCCACCCGGCTCAGAGTTGCGATGCTGCCGATCGATTCTTGTTTGGACAGCATTCCCATGTTAATTTTTGTCTGGTGGCCTTTGCAGTGAGGTGTAACAAGCTGCTTGCACAAACAGCACTGGAGGGAAGAGAAGACACATCCTGCTTCCCCCTGCCAGAGTCCTAGCAGCCTGGAAACACTTTGTGAAGGGGGTGATCTTTCCAGGGCTCCCCAGCACCTCTTCTGGGAGCTCCCCAGAAGCAAGAGATGACTTTTTCAGACCCACCAGGCTATTTTAAAGACAGACCTCTTTCCCTTTAAAAACACTTCAGTGAAACAGATGCTCGAGCTGTTCCTCACTCTAGAAGGTAACTGCTAATTAGTTTTGTGTACAGCATAAGCCTTCCCTCCACATGGCATATTTTATGTCAGCAATGCATCCCTATCAGGAACTCTTATCTGTTTGCTGTCCTCCCCCAGTATTCAGGAGAGGAATGGAGTTTCCATCACCAGCTTTGCATTTCTGCTCTGAAAATTTCTCTCTTAAAAATAACGTTGTGCATCCTGTGTGGCTGAAAGGGGCTGTTTGGAGGAGAGGGCCAACCCTTTCTCCCTAGCCCTGCTCACCTTCCTGCCACGGAAGCTGTATGGTTTCTGGTGGGAGCCCACGTGTGTGTCAGGGCTGCACAGAAGGGATTTTTTTTTTTTTTCCTTTCAGCAGGGCCCCTCTGCCCCGTGGGGATTGCACATGTGGGGAAAGAATGCAGTGCATGGCCCATTTGAAGTCTTCTTTATAAATATTCAGTTCCCCTTGACATGACAGGCAAGCCAGCAGAGCAACCCCTCCTGGTCCTGCATGCCAATAATTTGCAGATTAAAACTCCTCCAGTGTGCATCTCCACAATGGGCCCAGCCTTATCTGGAACAGGCCTGTGGAACTATTGTGCTGATAATCTGGGGATTAAGAGACTTTAATAAAAGGCTTTGACATGGCAGGTCATAGCTGCTCCAGAAAAAAAACAAACCCAACCAACACACCAAAATATCAAAAAAATCAAATCTGTTACTCCCGACTGGCTTAATCCTGTGTGAGCTGGGATCCAGGCACTGCAAGGGTGCCAGGGGGGGATTCAGAGGAGCTCAGCACCTTGCTCCAGGAGTTTGTGGTCCCCTAATGAGTTTGCTGGTCCAAGCATGCCCTGTAGAGCCGAACTGTGGGGACCCCAAAGACTTTTTGGAGCTTTTCTTAAAACCCACCCACCCAGGGCTGCTCTCCTTAACTCTTGGCCACGGGGGACCTACACTGCATCCATCCTGCTGAGCTGGCTGTGATGCTGGTTATGGCACAGCCCAGCTGTGGTCCTCACTCTTCTCCCAGTGCATTTTAGCGGGGGGACACACTCCCAGTTCAGGCACCCTCCTGGACCCCACGTGAGTGTCTGCCTGTGCACAGTAATTACATTTGGGTTTCTGATGGAAACACAGTGCTGCAGCAGTCCTCACTCAGCACTTGTCTCTAAACAAACTGTTAATATTTTAAGTGTCTTTCATGAGCCTGAGTCTAATTAATTAAAGGTTTATGAAAAACAATTAGGTTTTGATAGGGATCACCTTCTCTGGAGTCCCATGTCTGCACAGAGAGAGAAAAAAAAAGAGGGGTTAGAAAGTCTCAGGTTGAAATTCAGAACTGCAGTGAATAAGAGAATACACAAATCCCACATGGATTGGGGAAATTAGGACATTTGGTGCCAGATTGTCTGACTAATTAGATTTCTATCAAGTCCTGAGGGACTGGCTGATGCAGCATTTTAATTTAAAGCTGCTGCTGCAGCAGCAGCAGCTTTCCCCCTTCTCCTCATGCTCGTTATCAAACTGTCTCTATCTTCAACGTGCAGCCCTTTCCCTTCTTGGTGCTGCACCTCTGCGAGGATCAGACCTTCTCATTCTGTGCTTTGCAGCCTCGGCTCTGCTGCCTGCTGCTGGGTTTTGTTTGCATGGGAAAACAACTCCCTGTGCCTGCAAGGGGATTTCCCCATAACGTGAGGCATGGCATTCCTCGACAGCCACGTGGGAAATACTCATATGGGAAGAGGCTGAGGTGTCTGTGAGTTGCCCACTCCACCAGCTAGACTTTAGAATTAAGAGGATTTTCAAAACCAAGCCCGTTGCCCAGGGAAGCAGCCGGAAGGAGAGCTCCCNTTCTTTTCACAGCCTATAATCTAATTTTCTCCATTAAAATAGTCCAATTAGCCTCAAACCAGCACAAACCCCAAGCCTGTCGCCCAGGGAAGCAGCTGAAAGGAGAGCTCCAACCTTGCTGTTGAGCCATGCTGCTCTCTGAACCTGCTGCCTCAACCCCTCACTTGGCATCAGGAGAGCAGCTCTGCATTTCAGATGAAGTGGTGGCAATCTCTGGGAGTTAGTTCATTTCCATGCTGAAACCTCCTGAAATGAAGATCAATGCTCAAACGTCTGATCCCTGCAGGGAGAATAGAACAGCACCTCTTTCAATTATATTAATTTAAAATATGCTGATGCAATTCTTCTGCATCCAGGCACAGGCTGGAAAAAGACAAGCAGCTTGGTGGCAAAGCTGTGGAGCAGGCAGAAGGCCTTGTCTCTGAACTACAGAGCTAGTTCAGGCTCCCAATTTAGAGCAGGAGTCTTAACTTTTAAGTCCCTGAAGTTGCTGGGGCTGAACTTGGGTTTAATGTCTATGGAGCAATGCACAAATCGATTCGGAGCCACAAAATTGCCAGAGTCCTACTTAGTAGGCACCAAAATTTAGTGTCAGCTGCTCCAAAAATAGTTAGGGTTGTTGAAATAGAGTAAGTGGAGCTTTTTTTAAAGCCATTCCTTACGTGACAGTACGAGATTGCAAATATTCCCATGCCTTACTTGATGAAAAGTGATTATGCTATTATTGCTATTTTATATGATGGATACATAATTAACAGGGTCTATGGAATAATTTCTTCTCCCATTTTGCTTTGCTTCCACAGAGAGAGTTTATCAAAAGAAAAAAAAGAAAAGAAAAAAAAAAAAAAAGAGATAATGGAATGATCTCTTCTGTTTCAATGAAACTGAAAACTATCATTCCTCTTGATAACCAAACCCAGCCAAGTCAAGCATTCCCCTGAATATTAAACACAAAAAAAGTCCATTTCAGATGTAGCATGGATCTGCTGCTGAGCTAAGCCTTTGACTCCTTGCTCTGTGAGGAGAAGTTGGGCAGTGGAGGGAGCTGAAATTGAAATGAGAGCTCCAGAAGACGCTGAATTTCCCAGGCCTCGTTGATTGAAAGCAGGCCTCCAACATTGTTGAAATGGTTTCACTTAACCTCATTTTCCTGCTATTATTTTGTTATGCTGTTTTGGGGAAGGTTATCTAATACTTCTGCACTCCTGTCAGCGATTCCTAGATGCTAAAAATGATTTAACCTGACTGTGCTTCAGCCAGATGCTCAATGTAGGAGGCAACAGGAGCCTGGCCAGGACCAATAGCCCTGTTTGTGATCATTTCAATTTCCAGTAGATGTGTTAAAGAGGGAAAAGGGCAGCTATTACTGTAAGAGCATTAAGAGCCTGAGTGATGGATGAGACCCCCACTAAACTGTGTAATAAAGAAACACAGAACAAAAAGGATATTTCTAGCCCCCAAGTGCCCAGAGCTGCTGGGCTTTGAGCGATGCTGTAAGCGTCATGAGAAGAGCAAATGAGCTGGAGCTCCTTTGAAAATATAGCTGCTATTTGGGGTCCTAAGAGGGATCTGGGGTCTCTTGAAAAGGTAAAGATCTCTAATTCTCTTGCCCAGATTTGTGGGTCTATAATAAGTGCTCTATAAGTACTGCTATAATTTTGTGCTGGTGCTTTTTCACCTTTGAAATGTCAGAACAGACAGAAAATGCAGAATGATGATTATAAAACACACTTGCAGGAAGCTGCTTCTGAACACAGAGATGTTTGTTCCTCTCACTTGTTCCCTTCCTGTTTCTCTCTCCACCCAACAGAGAGATCCAACAGGTTTCCAACATATTAGGATTAACTAGAAATCCATTTTCACTGAAAGGAAAGCAAAGAACAGAACATAGAATCATAGAATGGTAAGGTTGGAAGGAGACCTCAAGGATCATCTAGTTCCAACCCCCTGCCATAGGCAGGGACACCTCCCACTAGCACAGGTCACTCAAGGCCTCCTCCAACCTGGCCTTGAACACCTCCAGGGAGGGAGCAGCCACAACCTCCCTGGGCAACCTGTGCCAGTGTCTCACCACCCTCACTGCAAACAACTTCTTCCTAACATCCAGTTTCAATCTCCCCTCTGCCAGTTCAAACCCATTGCCCCTTGTCCTGTCATTGCAAGCCCTTGTCAATAGTCCCTCCCCAGCCTTCCTGTAGCCCCCTTCAGATACTGGAAGGCTACTCCAAGGTCTCCTTGAAGCCTTCTTTTCTGCAGTCACTGTTTTGCATTGATGATACTGTTGAATTTCTCTTGTTTTAAACCCTCTTTGGTTTTCAAATTAAACTGAGACACATTCAGAGAATAATTTCTGTTGTGGGAAGGTCATTGTCAGAAAAAGAGGAGGGATATGCAGATTGTGCTCATGAAGTGTGGAGCCTAATTGACATGAATCCTGGGCTACACCAAAAGCAGTGTGGCCAGCAGGTCAAGAGAGAGGATTCTCTTCCTCTTCTTCACTCTTTTGAGACTCCATCTGGAGTATTGTGTCCAGCTCTGAAGTCCCCAACACAAGAAAGACAGGAAAACTGTTAGGGTGCAGAGAAAAACCATAAAGCTGATGTGATGGGTGGAACACTTCTCCCATGAAGACAGACTGAGAGAGTTTGGGTTGTTTGTGGGGAACAGAAGACTGGGAAGACCTTAGAACAGCCTTCTAGCATTTGAGGGGGACCTGCAGGAGAGCTGGGACATTTTACAAAACCATGGAGTGAGAGGACAAGGAGTAATGGCATCAAAGTGGGAGAAGCTGGATTGAGAGTAGACATGAGAAAGATTCTTCCCATGAGGGTGGTGAGGCACTGGAACAGGTTGCCCAGAGAAGCTGTGGAGGCTCCAAGCCTAAAAGTGTTGGGGCCTTGTATGGGACTTTGAGAAACCTGTTCTAGCAAGGAACCTACGGCAAAGAGGTTAGAACCAGAGGATCTTGAAAGTCTCTTCCAACCCAAACCATTTTGTGATTCTCTGATTCTGTATCTGAATCTTCTATGACTAAAGCTACAGAGGAGAAACCTCCCAGTGGAGGTCAGAAATGAGAAAATCAAAAGGTAGTGGTTTGAAAGTTATCAAAATGAGACCATTTTGTCTTTTCCTGCTCATCATTTTATTATACCTGTGAAACATAATCTGAGGCTCCTCCAGGGCAAATACAGCTTTGACAATAAGTTAGCTGCCTGAAAATGCATTTATTTTGATTTGCATGCTGTGAAAAGATTGTCCTGGTGACCAAGATAAATGTTGGTCTTGTCTTTTTGTGAGTAACAATATGATGAATACCACCAACAGCCAGAACTTTGGAAGAAAAAGCTCCAAAGTCTTATTTCAGCACTTTTCCAAATCCAAATGATTTGTTTCTAATTCAAACATTTCCAAGACTCACCTGAGCTGGACGAGTAACCTGGGATGAAGCAGAAGGGACACACAGGTCCTTCAGGCAGCAGGGCTGGGAGCTCTTGAAGCAGAATCAGAATTAATCAGNACCTCAACATCTTTCTTAAAGATGAACACTGAAGTGGTTATGGGCCACATGTCACACTGTGACACATGAGGATGCTTTTGAGGATGCCAAGAGTGAGAGCAGACTTTGAACTCTGTCTCACTGCCTTCCTGTAAGTAGCTGGGAAACAGGGAAAGGGCCAACGAAAAGTTTGAGGACGCCACATCGTTCACTTGCCATCTCTCTCACATGACCCTTTCTCTTGCTACACATAATGACATGATGCATTTTTTCCTCCAAGTGCTATCTGAGATGCCTTCTTTTAGCTGATAAAAGATGCCCAAACCCATGATTTGGCAGAAGAACAAAGAAATCAGGGCCTGCTCTGTGCCCTGCCTCTTTTGTATCTCCTGTGTCCAACACTGTCCATGAGCAGGGGGCTGGGAGTTGGAAACCCTCTAGCAGCAGGAGCTCAGAGAAAGACAACTTCAAACTCCAGCCCTGTCTTTTGGGGTTTACTGGCTCTAACTCCAGTCTGCTTATGTCTTATTTTCAACAGATCATTTGCAGCTCTGGAAAACAACTCCTTGCAGTAGGTGGATGATCTAACAAACCAGAACAAAAAAATGTTCTTATAGGAAAGGAAAAGGATAAATTGTTATGTTTTATGATAGCCATTGGGCACTTTCTGTTGGCCTGAGCCAAAAATAGACTTGAGACTTGAGTATTATTTTGTGTCTTTGGTTCAGTCCATAGGAAAAAAAAACACAACCCCCCAAACAAACAAACAAAAGAAACAAAAACAAAAACAAACAAACAAAAAAAACAAAAACAAAAAAACCAAACCCAGTTTTTTTCTGAAAGTAGCAGAACTCTGCTGGGACAAACTAGGTTCTGCCTGTGCAGCTTTGACCTTGTAGTAGAGGACAATCAGCTCAAAGTGCCCTTCTTACTGCTCTGAGCAGCAGAGTTGGCTGATGCTTGACACATCCTCACTCCCTTTCCCCTCAATGCCTCCAGACTTTTACACCCAATGCCAAACCACAAAGTCTATATATTTGCAGCCCAAGTCTTGCTAAGATTTTACTGAAAGTGGTGGCAGGAGGGATGAGATGACCAGCAGGTGTGCTTTGGGTGAGAGCTGTGATCCTTTTGTCTAACCTGAAGGAGCTCCTGCCTCAAAGTGGCAGCTGACAGCAGTGTCCACATTGTCACTGCTTCCTCTCCTGCTGTCTCAGCCCACGGCCACAACAGACAACATTTATTTTAACATGGAGCCTAAATCACTTGGACACCAAACTTTCTTTTGTAGTAACTGGTAGGTGGCTTCAAGCTGCACCAGGTTTGATATTAGGAAGAATTTCTGTATTGAAAGTGTGGTCAGGGATTGGCACAGGCTGCCCAGGGAAGTGCTGGAGTTATCATCCCTGGAGGTGTTAAAAACATGTGTGGACATGGCACTTTGGGATGTATTTTTTGTGGCCATGGTGGTGTTGGGTTGATGACTGGACTTGATGACCTTAGAGGGCTCTTCCAATGTTAATGATTCTATTAATCATTGGAAGAAAAAGCTCCAAAGTCTTATTTCAGCACTTTTCCAAATCCAAATGATTTGTTTCTAACTCAAACATTTCCAGGATTCACCTCTCCTGTGTTTGAGCTGGATGAGTAACTTGGGACAAAGCAGAAGGGACACAGGTCTTTCAGGCAGCTCTGGAACAAAGAAGAGACTGAACCAGTGAGACATTTTCAAGAAGAAGTTAAAAAAGCATAAAAATTCTATCTTGGTGCTTTGGACATGAAAAAGTGTGCTTCTCCTCTGGTGTCATCAGGGTCTTTTCCAACCTGGATGTTTCTGTGATTCTGTCATCAACCAAGTTAAGCTGTAGAATCGTAGAATGGTTTGGAAAGGAACTTAAAGGTCATCTTGTTCCAACTCCCCTGCCACGGGCAGGGACATCTCCCATTAGACCAGGATGCTCAAGGCCTCGTCCAGTCTGGCCTTGAACAGCTCCAGGGAGGGGACATCCACACCCTCTCTGGGCAACCTGTTCCATGGGCCCTTGACCAGCTACCTCCAGTCAACATGTCTCACTTGCCTGGGAAGTGAAAGGGAAATCTATTTTGTTTGTAATAAAGCTGATTATCATAGATAAATGTATCTAATTAGTCTCATTTGCTGACACACAAGCCTTTAATTGCAAGTTGAATAATTAGACATATCTGCATATGCAAATGAATAGGGTTATACTATGTCACTCTTAACATGATTTCTCTGGAGACAAATAGCTCTCGATATTTCAGGGGAGAATATGATATATTAATTTACGTAGACAAATAACTTTATTTAGAGCGAGTCACTCTTGTGTTTGTTTATAGAAAGCAATAAGAGAAGGAATAGAAGGGATTTCATGTAGAAGGAAACAGCTGGAAGATACTAATTTAGGAGGGGGGGAAACCCTTGCACGCCATAAGGCTTCTCCGCGGTGAGCGATGGGCACAGGGAGCGCTTCCCAGGCGGACATCCCAGCTCGGCGGGGTCGGCGCTGTGCTACTACAGCCTCGCCGGAACCACCGCTCCCGCTCGTCCCACCACGCCGACCACCTTCCTTCTCGCTGCCATTGCTGCATCCCGCCCCCCTCCCCTGGCTGGTGGATACATGACGTGATGCTGAAAGGCTCTGGCCTGTTGTTTGCCAAGCAGATGGCCGCTGCGGCGGGCTGCAGTTCGGGGCGGGAGCATGCCGGGATACTCAGCCCTCCTCCGCCGGCATGCCAGATGAATCCTAATCAGGCTGCTGGTGGCAGGCATCAAACCCGATCTGGGTGAGGGGGACAAGGCGGAGACTTGTTGGAGCGCATAAACCGTTTTCCATTGGGATCCTAACGCCTGGTCTCGGAGCGGGACACTGCGGATGTGGCAGGATGGACATCCCGGGCTGATGCCTGCTGGCTTGGCAAAACCGGAGGGGATCGGGACCAGCGAGTAAAGTCTTGGGAAGTGGTGACATACCCATACCTGCTGGCAATGTCCCTGTCCTGTTTTGAAGGTAATACCTAAAACAGGAGGAAAAATCTGCTCCGAGTGCCCTCTTCTGCCCAAATAAAGAGATTAATAATGATAAAAATAATAATACTTAATAACAATAATAATAACAATAATAATAATAATAATAATAATAATAATAATAATAATAATAATAATAATAATAATAATAATAATGGCGATCGCGAAGAGGGCTCTGCTTGCCCGCCCTTTAGCGGCC
>WBNM01027537.1:0-37339 GCA_013399055.1 Ramphastos sulfuratus | reverse complement strand
TCTAGCCTAGCTAACCGGGGGGCCACCAGGCCCCCCGGCCTTTGTTTCCTTCACCATTCACCCAGTGCACACCATGGGGACTCACCAGTGATCAATGGAGAAGGATCCCTCTGCCCAGTTGGGCACAACTTAGGGATGCTGCCTTTCCTGTGGCAGATTATAAAGGAGAGTGGGCAGGGAGGGCAAAGTGGTCACACCTGGGGTGGGAGGAGACTCAACAGCACCCAGGTGCTCTGGGTTTGGGGAAAATGTGGGGTGGGGTGGGGTGGGAAAGGGGCAGATATGGTGAGAAAGGGAAGGTGGTGGTGAAAGGATGGAGATGAAAAGAGGAAGATAGGGGAAAAGAAAAGAGATGGGGAGGAAAGGAGGGAGATGGGGGAAAAGTAAAGAGATGGAGGGGAGAGGAGGGAGATGTGGGATTAAAAAAAAAACTGGACTGTATTAAAAAAAAAAACAAACAAAAATGGTCCTACTCTGACAGAAGGATTGGACTAGATGATTTTTTGAGGTCACTTCCAGCCCCTAACATTCTGTGACTCTGTGGTTTTGTGAGACCCAGGACTTTGCCTGGGGAGATTCATAGATTCACAGAACGGTTTTCCTTGGAAGGGACCTTGAAGATCATCTAGTTCCAACCCCTGTGCCGTGGGCAGGGACACCTCCCACTAGCCCAGGTTGCTCAAGGCCTTGTCCAAAGTGTCCTTCAACACCTCCAGGGTGGGAGCATCCACAACCTCCTTGGGCAACCTGTTCCAATGTCTCCCCACCCTCACTGTAAAGAACTTCTTCCTAATGTCCAGTCTAAATCTGCCCTTCTCAAGCTTCAATTCATTCCCTCTCATCCTGTCACTACAAGCCCTTGTAAAAAGTCCCTTCCCAAGCAGCCAAACCCAGAGTCCCATCCATTCTGGGCAGCACCACCAGCTCTGCCCTGTTGGTACCAGGAAGAGAGAAGACCTCATCCCCTCATCCCGGTGTCCTTCACTTTGGCGGGCAGCACACTGCAGTCGCTATTATTAGGGGCTTTAAATTATATCACTTGTCTTTTTTTATGCTCAGACAGTCAACTGTCAGCATCAATTACCAGAGTTAATATTGACATCCTCTTAAAAGAGGTTTAAATATTAAAGTGAAGAGGGACTTGCTCTGGGCTCCATCTCTTCGTGGCGCTCGTCAATAAACCCGTAACTCGCAAAACACTTGTCACAGCAATTTTTTGTGTCTTGCCCTGACGTGATGCCTGAGTGGCAAATGTCACTGGAATTTTTCAAGTGAGCAAACCACACTTATTAATTATGCTAATAACCACCACTCCAGATAGCCTGCTCTGAGGAAGACAATAGCTGGAACTTGCTCCTTGTGAAAGGGGCCACGGAGGAGCTGTCGCCTTTGTTGTGCTTAGAGGCTCTACGTGGGGGATAAAACTCCATTCCTTGGTGAAGAGCCATTCACACAGATAAACCAGAACGCTCAATATGCATATTTTTGTTTTAACCACCGTGGTATTTATTGATTTTGCCCTGCAATAGTGCAGCTCTGTATTTATTTGCATCAGTGCTCTGCTGTGCCATACATTAAACTTCCCTCCCGCCGGTGCCGGCTCTTAGAAAAATGCTGCTGATTTCCCCTCAGAGTATGAGGTCAATAGGCCATAACTTATGATTTTGAACCTAGAGACAGACCTAATTTATGGATCATTTCTGGTTTCTGGTGTTTAACTGTTTCTGGGAGAGGGTTTCATCAGGAATCCAGAGCAGATCTGTTGTGAAAGCTGAGATCCGGGCTTTAGTGTGGACTGTAGTAAAGCTCAGCATGAGGCTACAGCTGATTCAGATCTGTTCCTCTATAAATTATGTACAGTTCCTCTGAAAAATGTTCATATTTCCTAATATAGCTCTAGATTATCTTGCTGAAGCAAGAGAAATTTGCTTCTCTCCTATCAGAAATGAGTTTTCATTTGCTGAGCACAGAATGCATTTAGGTCTCAAGTTTTGTTTATCAGACTAATATTGACAAAATACAGATTTGCTTTTCTCACTCTCCAGCTACTTGGGCAACATTTGTCGTGGACAAAAGGTTAAGGTTTTACATTACAATGTGTGAACATCAAACCCAAAACCTCCTCATCTGCAACAAGATCACAGCTCACATTGCCCAGCAGCTGGGGCAGCTCTCGGAATGGGTGGTGCTGGGCAGTGCAGCATCAGCCAAGGGGTTGCCGGTTTGGGTTTCACCCTCTGAACCTCACACTCTCTTTGTTCTGAGTCAAACCATCTCAGGGAAGGGCTGAGCATCCATTCCAGCAGGTTTGGGATCGGCTGCAGAGAAAGTTCTGGGTATAAAATGCCTGTGTGAGGACAGTCCAGGCTGCTGGTGTGGAAGTAAGCTTCTGGAATGGGCCGGGACAGGGACTGTGGCATCCTGCATGCATCACTTCATTTCTGACTTCACTGCCTCAGCAGCTCCTGGGAGTGATCCCCTTGTGCTTTACATCACCAAAACCATCTGCTAGAGCTGTGCCTTGAATCGCCTGGTCCTCTGGAGGCAGCAGGGAGAAAAAAGGCAAAGCAAAATCCTTGTGTGGAAAGAAGTGTAAAAATAAATAAATAAATAAATAAATAAACCCCATTTAACTCATTCAATCCTGAACCAAGGTTCTGCAACCCCAACCCAGGGAGCCACTGAGATCAGGTGCCCTGAGGTTAGCCAGGTGTCTGGAGAGGATATTGAACACACCAGGGAATAAATAAATGGCAGGATCAAAAGCATCTGATGAGGTTGGGATGTGAAGCAGTGCCAAGTGTGATCACCAGCAGAGCTGCAGCATTGGGCTGTGTCAGCACACAGCTTGCCATCACAACCTTCCAGGCATGTGGGAGCTCAGCAAACCTGGCAAGAAGAATGCCATGGGAAGTGGAGATGGAGGAGTGAGCTGCTCCTCTCTCCCTGGGGCATGGGCTTGAGCATTCCTGGTTTGCCCACAGTGTTGCTGGAGCAGCTACACAACTGCAACGAGTGTGTGAGTGCTCAGGGCTGCACACAGCAGGCTTTGCCTGCCCTGCCCCAAGCACTTAGACAACACAGGGTGGGTTGGAGATGAACCCACAGTGTTTCATTCTGGATTTATGGCTGCTACTGATCCTGAGCTAACCTTTTGCCATTACAGTGTCTGAATGCAACTTTGGGGATTAATAAACGGGGAGAGTCGAGACCTTAAGTGTCAGGAATATAGTAGATGTGCCCAGCACTAAAACCAACAGCCATAAACCATGGAAGAAGGCACTTCCCCTAAAGAAAACCAGCTACCTGGTGTAGAGGGTTAAAAGCATCAAGCCCACACGCTGAGAGACTGAAGCCATCAACCACAGCCACCGCCGCAGGCTCTGCTGAGCAGCCTCTGCGGAGCAGGATCCCAAGGAGTTAAAACGAAGCAAACCTCCTCATGCATTTTATGTCACAACTCCCCTTTTTTGTCTGTGTCTGTGTGACCAAGCCAAGTTCTTTTTTAGCTCTACCCTTTTGAAAACTGCTGGTTACAGATAAATTAAAATGCCAGAACTGAAATTGCCCACGTTAGCCCCTAAGGGAGCCTGCACTGTCATCTTTCATTAGATGCTGATAGACCAAAAGCCCAAGGCAAAGTGAAAGCTGGTTCCTAAGAAAGGGCTGGGAGCCAGGAGCTGCATCTCTCTGTTGTAATCTTGCATCTCTGTCCTTTTAAGTTTAAGCTGAGCAATGCTTTCTTGGACATGTCTGTTTTCATACTGCAAATTTCAGTCTTAAAATCAACAGCAAATATGAACAGGGTATTCCACAGAGCCCTAAATTGTCAAGACAAGCCAATGCATTTTCTCGGAGCAATCTGATGGTTTTGTCTGGTGTCAGCCCTTGCATCCGCCAGCCCAGATGATGTGTTTGGATGGTTTAATAAAGAGCTGCTTAGAAATGTGACTGTTACTCTTCCTCAAAAAAAAAAAAAAAAAAAAAAAAAAAAAGATAAAATAGAGTCACANAGGTTGCCCAGGGAGGTTGTGGCTGCTCCCTCCCTGGAGGTGTTCAAGGCCAGGTTGGATGAGGCCTTGAGTGACCTGTGCTAGTGGGAGGTGTCCCTGCCTATGGCAGGGGGTTGGAACTGGATAATCTTTGAGGTCCCTTCCAACCTTACCATTCTATGATTCTATGTTAACCTTTCACCACCAAAAGCAGGATGGTCCCCACATTCCTTCCGATGTTTTGAAGGAGAGAAGGTGGCTTGGTGGGTTTAGTTGAAGTGCAACATGGAAGTGAAGTGGTCTAGTCTTAAAAAAAAAAAAAAATCAGAAACAAAAAAATCAGAAGTCTTAAATTCTGCCTGCACAAGGAGCTTAATAAACCATAAAGGCCAGTGGCTTTTCGGCGTCCTTTCGCTTTGTGTTTGAATGAGAGATGTGCTTTGACTCAGAAAAATGGAGCTAGTCCTGGGTGTTTGTAGACACTCAGCTCACTGGGCTGCAGGAATTAGCCTCTGAAAGCACCAAATCTCCAAATCCAGTTCCTCATAGGCAACTCAAACTGCACTTTGCTGTTCTGCCCAAGGGATAAAAACTTCCTCGTGCCCCCAGGAGTGGTGAACGAGTGAAGAAGCTCTGGGACTTCACCCTTGTGTCACCTTAGCCATACAAAATCCTGCTAAGGGAATCAGGCTGGAAAATCAGACTGGGCTGCCTGGTTACTAAAGCCTTTGGATGGACAGCCACCATGGAGTTCAGTAGAAGATGGCTGAAAATGGTATCTTTTAGGGCATGGAGAAGTGGTGAGAGCCTGGAGAAGCCAGCCCGGTTGGTTTTGCTCCTCTGTCACTCTAGGCAGTGAAATAATTTACTCCGTTTCCATCCACTTTCTTCTATTTATTTGCATTCAGCTGTGATGGGAAAGGAATCATCTTAGATGTCTCTTAGTTCTCTGGAGTTTGTTACTTTCCTGGAGTCAGTAAGGCTTCAGTTTTCAGATCATTATATGTCTGTGCTCCTAATCTCAGTGGGTTGTTGTTTTTTTTTTTCCTGGCTGCTCCTGAATTAACTTTTATTCTGTGTATACAACACAAAGCAAACAAGTGCCCAGCAAAGCCCAATGCATTTTCTCTCTGTGGCAGGTAGGACCACTCCACTGTATGACATCCAAAATTGATTGAGTATATGAAACCATAACACAAAGTAAAGAAAACTGGAAGAGATATTGTTCCAAAAGTTATTGGGCAAGGCCGTGGGGAATTAATTTTCATTGCACTACAGCTCCAGAGGAGGCAATAATAATGAGCTGCACTTATGAAAGTAAATACCTGTGACAGCTCCTTGTAGGTGGCACAGGGCTGGGGCTGCCACATTGTGTCAGCTCTTTTCAGCTGGACACTTTGAGGACACCAAGTAAGGGGAAGCATTTTGACTTTAGTTCTGGGGAGTATCTGCTGCATCTGAGCACTGCAGTGACTTGGAGGTGCTGGGTGAATGGTTGGACTTGATGATCATAAAAGTCTCTCCACCCAAAATGATTCTGTGACTGTTTCATGGCAAGGGGTGGTGTGGGAGGGTACTACCATGGTCTTCACTGAACAGTTCTGCCACTGCTCTGCTTTCCCAGTTTCACTCCTTCTCACTTTAAACTGTGTTTATACCCATGTGTAGGTGAAGTTTCACCCGACCTGCCTGTTGCCAGAAGCTGCTCATTTGGGATATAGCTGAGGTTCCATCTCCTGTGCATGATCTAAAGACAATCAGAAGAGTGAAAAGAAGATCAGATTTTGGCCTTCATTTTGCTCCCATTTGTCCTGACTCTGCAGATAATTCTTGCAGAGTGTGGTTTATCTGGAGGGGTAGTGAAAGGCTGTTGTGGTTTTGGCTAACTTGGGCAAGGGTACTCATACACTCAGCAAGGCTTTGTGGTGCCTGGCAAGGATGCAGCCACATCTCCTTGTCTGGCTCTTCCAGATCTCTGTTAGCTACATTACATTGAAAGACATAAAAAAAAAAACAACAACAAAAAAAAAAAAAAACCCAAACCTCATCCAAGCCTCCAATCCTTTCCAAGAGAAGCCTGGGAACAGCTGTCAGGCTGCAATGCTGCCTAAGATGGTGCAAATCAGGGTGGCTTCTCCCCCCGAGGTGCACAGAAGGATGCTCTAAAGAAGCTGCTTTGGTCAGGGAGCAAAGGCTGCAGCATCAGAAACTGCAGGGTTACAAGAAGGGCACATTTGGTCTAAAATCAGAAATGCCATTTGGTTTCCTGCCTTACAGAAGAGGATAATCACACTCCCTTTACATGGGTATCATGCCGTTTAATTAGTAAATGATTAATTTGTTAATGATTTCCCTGGCATGGAAAGCACTACTGAACAGCTTCTTTCCCCAGCCATGTAAATGTGCAGCAGAAGGGAGGTACATCTGCACCTTCCCAGGGCCGTGTGTGGCTGCTTCCCCATTCCTCTGCTGCTCTACCCAGATCTCTTCCCTTGGTAGATGCAGCACATGAAAAGCAGCTCCAGCAACCTGTTTCCTGCAGCGCCTCTGTGTGAAGGTGTGTGAGAGTTCTGTGCAGCTGAGTCACAGGGGCAAGCTGGGCAGGCTGCCCTGAGAAGAGGTAGAGTCACCATCCCAGGGAATGTTCAAAAACCATGCAGGCATGGCACTTTGGGACATGGTTTAGTGGCCATGGTGGGGTTGGGTTGATGGTGGACGTGATAATTGTAAAGGTCTCTTACAGCCAAAAGGATGATATGATTATATTGACATCATTGCCCTCCTTGAAGTGAAAAGAGAGAGTGGGAGCTTCATGAGAGCTGGGCATTGATTATCAGCTCTCTTGCTGCCCACCACTGCACCTTACTCAGAGCTCCCTGCAGAAGATGCACCTTTGCATTGCAAACTTAGGCATAGTCACAGAACCGCAGAGTGCTTTGGGTTGCAAGGGACCTCTGAAGCTTATCCCTGCAGCCAGCAGGGACAGCCCTGACTAGATCAGGTTGTTCAGAGCCCCAGACAAACTGACCTGGAATGTTTCTAGAGATAGGGCATACATCACCTCTCTGGGCAACCTGGCCCAGGGTCTCACCACCCTCATAGTAAAAAAAAAAAAAAAAAACCCACAAACTGGCAAAAAACCAAAACCAACCAAAGAAGAAAAAAAAAAACAAACCCAAAACAACAGCAAGAAAAAACACAGAGCCAACTCCTCCCCCACCACGTTGCTCTGCTCTATAAACACTCAAATATCCCAAATTGTCTTTTATTCACAATTTCAGCAAATAAGATTACTGGTGGAAAGAGAAGAAAGCAGAAATAAATCACAGCCTTGTTTAAGAAAAGGGGAAGAGACCCATTTAAGCCAATTTCTCCAATCAAGGGGAAAGGCTGTTGGAAAAGCAGATCAAAACAAGCCTGGTTTGCCTGCAAAAGGAGTTGATCAGAATGGCACTTTCCACCAAAAGACTTTGAGCAGCACTGTGGGGAGGCTGGGGCTGATCCCCAGGGTGGTTTGCACCTTTGCAGCGCACCCTGCAGCATTCCCATCCCCTGGCGTGGCTGTTCCCTACCTCCCTCTACCTCCCAAGTGGTTACTTCACTACAGACACAGATGAAAAGCTCCAGAAAGGTTTCTTTTTCCCTGACCCTGCTCCAAAGCTTTCTTGACCATGATGAATTTACTCCCTGACCCCTGAGAACATCCCAGGTTTCAGGTCGCTGGGTGGTGGCAGAGATACAGCTCATGCCTCCTCTCTGCTGTGGCTCCTGCCCTTTTAATTCTTATGAATAGCTTATCTGCCTCTCCTTATCTCAATCCCTTCCTTCTTCATGATGCCTTTCTTACCCTAACCTTCCTGCCATCCTTTTCCCCAGCCCAGCTGAACCTCCCAGAGGAGAGGGCTGCCCATTTCATAGCTTTTTGCCTGAAGCCACATGACTCCCAAACAAAGTGCTTTTTTTAGGCCTCTTGACTTAAAAAAGCTCCAGTTTCGGAGCCCAGTGGTGAAATATAGCTCTGACATCAGCCTTGTGGTGCTGGAGAAAAGCCTGCTGCAAGTGTGAGAAGAGCTGGACCTCTCAGACCTTGAGTGGCTTCGTGTTCCTTAGGAAAGCTTAACTCAGAAACACTCTGCCTGTTCTGTGCAAAGCTGGCTATTCAGCTCCCTGCAAGCTGCTGAGATTGGCTTAAAAATAGAGTAAAATACATTTTGGGCAACTTTCATCCACTCCTTGGCTTTGGAGTGGTTCTCAGTTTGGCTCTGGGGACCACTTCAATCCCATTTCCAAGTTCTTCTCAGTACCCTGGAGGGCCAACCATCTACTTGAAGGAATCGAATCAAATTGGAGATTGCCAGAAACCCCACAAAAATACTGATGGCTTTTCAGCCAGGCAAAAATCTTCCCTCCCAATGGAAGCTCAGTCCAGCCCCAGAGCAGAGCCCCCGAGCTGGCAGTGCAGCCCTCGTAGCGTGGCAGCCTGGCTGATTAGTGCTGCTGCCTCATTAACATGCACACTGTAATCTCATTTGCTCCAGCATTGCTTTGATGTTAATTCCAGCGTTTTGGTGCAGTGTGGTACTGCACTTTGTGTTTTCAGGCTAGCATCCCCCTCTCCTGCAGCTTTTTTCTCTCTTGAGTCTGCCCTTGTGACCACTAAAGGACCAGCCACCTTCAGCCTCCCCACCCTGCAGCCTGGCTCTGTCCTGGTTGTCTTCTGCTTTCCATAGAATTTTCTCTCCCTGTAAATTTTCCAGCCATCCTTTCATACATTTTTTTTTTCAAGCTCTGTGCATCTTTTCTCCAAGCCCACTGACTTCTAGGTACGATGTTCAGTCAAGAAGGTTTAGTCCAGGGACAAGGGATTGAAATCTTCATCCATCCTGCCCCACTCTGCAGCTCATGAGCAAGCCTGCTCAGCCCTGTTCCTACTGCCTGGCCAGGCTGGGCTGCCTCCATTCAGCATGACATTGAGGACAGCTTCAGAGCAGAGAGGACAGCCAGACAGCACCCTCACAAGAATGCCCAGTCAGCCATGGTCTCTCCAGTCATGCTCTTCCTAAGGCTATTTTATGGCTAGAGAAGAGCTGCAGGATGTCCAGGTGGAGCAGGAGCTCTGAACCAGCTGCCATCTGCCCACCAGCCCAGGAGAAACATATCTGCTGCCCAATGTGACTGCATCCCCAGGGCATGGTGGCCAGATGGGCCAGCACCCACAGCCCTGCATGCTGGGGTGCAGGGCATGGGCTCCACGTGCCCAGAGATGGTGAATCCTGTGTCTACACACACACTGGTATGCACATATAGGTGCTCCTGGGGACCACACACCCCAAACTCCTTAGACCCCCTAGAAAATACTGCCTGGCTCCTCCTGCATGACCTTGAGTTGAAGCGTGGAAAATCAGCACAAGAAGGCCCCGAGTGCACACAGAGTAGTAAATCCTATTTACTCCAATGAGGAAATAAAAGCAGTGGTGCAGCATGGAGAAGGGCATCAGGCAGATGTCCAGCGAGGCAAGGGAAGAAAGTTTAATGCATGTCATTATGGGGAGCTGAGTTATCAAGAGAGGCAGATGTGTGGCCAGGGTCGGCTGGGGCCAGGGATGCTGTAAAGAGGTTTTGTTCAAAGCAAGATGGGGACTTCACCTCCCTGCAGAATCAATCACTCACACAGGGCTCGGATGCAGCTCCCAGATATCCTGGGCCTTTGTGACTGCAAGGGCTCAGAGCTACCTCAAAACATGGGCAGGCCAAGAAAGTGACTCTGCTTTACTGTCTGGGAGATCAATGACTTTAATAATTAGCATCTTACTTACACATGATTTCTAGACTCAATTTGAATCTTAATTAGAGATGGAGAGGGGGATGTGGGAACTGTGATGTAGCACAATGCTGTGTTTCCTGCTTACCCTCCAGCAGGACCAGTGACAAACTCACTGCAGCATCAGGGACCTGACCCTGCTGCTGCTCCCTGGGGAGCACTCAGAATCACAGAGTGGTTTGGGTTGGAAGGGAACTACAAAGGTCCAAGCCCCCTGCAGTCAGCAGGGACATCCTTCACTAGATCAGCTTGCTCAGAGCCTTGTCCAGCTTGATCTTGAATCATCTCTGGGGATGGGCCCTCACCTACCTCCCTGGGCAACCTTTTCCAGTGTTCCACCACCCTCACGGCATAGAGCTTGTTCCTAACACCCAATCCAAATTTGCTCTTCTCTCATTTCAAACCACTGCCCCTTGTCCATTGCAAGCCTTTGCAAAAGTCCCTCTGCAGCCTTCTTGTAGCCCTCAAGGGCCTTCCAAGGAGGCCACCAGAGAGGGAGGGTCAAGTTCCCCCACACGTACTGCCCCAGAGCACAGCTCCAACCTGCAGAGCCAGGGGTCAGACAAAGGCATTCTTTGGGTGCCCACCCTGAGTGTGTCAGCAGTTTGAAGGTGGCATGTGCCACCAACATCTGTTAAAGGGAGAAGTGGGAGCCCTGGGGCCACCTCTCAGGACAGGATGCTGGGGTGGGGGGGGCACAGAGCTGTTTTGGATGCAGCTGAGAGTGATGCTCAGACTCAGTGCCTGCCCAAAATGCTCAGCAGCTGTACAAACCCACTGCAATCGAGGGGCCAAGAAAGCTACACTGAGGCTGTCAGCACAGGCAGGCAGCTTTAAACCTCTCAGCCTACATGTCTTTACACAGGGAAGTGCATGAAGGAGAAGGGAAAAAAAAAAAAAAGAAGTGCAGCATTTGAAGCCCACCATTTTAATTAAACTGATTTAACATCCGAGCTTGCGAGGGGCACGGGGCTGGCAAACACAAAGGAGCTGCACAATCACTTTGGCTCCATTGTTGATGGGCTTTTGCTCTCTGTTTGTACAATAACCTATTGAACTTTTCCAGACTGTAATTCAATACAGAATAGATCCTTGCAGGAGGCTTTTTTGGCAGGGAGCACTGAAGGCCTTGAATCAATTTCACTTTTCCAGCGTGGCTGTTTAATGTATTGATACCAGCTAGGGAAAAAAAAAAATGGGGGAAAAAAAAAAAAAAGAATCAATGTTACTTTTATTTGTCCTGAGCTGAAGCCTTTTGGGTCTGTTCTTTGTGACACTGATACCATGCAGCGTGTGGCTATTGTCCCACCTTTGCCAGGGAAAGCAAAGACTGGTAATGTGAAACAAGGCAGGGTTTGTTCCCAGTGATACTTCCCAGTTTTGCAAAGGCTTAAAATCTTTTCTAGGAAAAGTCCAGCCATGGTGCTGCCACATGGCTTGGCTGGTTGTTCTAGTGATGCAGAGGTAATGCTGAGTGATGCCTTGGGCAGCCCAGGTGATGCTCTGGCCCAGGCATTGCCCAATGGCTCAGGCACACGGCTGGAGCTTAGCTTAGTGTCACTCCACACAGGGCTCTTCCAGGTCCTCTTTGAGCTCAGGGAGCTGCTGCTGTGTTCTGGCAGGATGGCTGGATTCCTATGAGAGACTTGTGCTGCTGCTGGGACATCCTCATCCTACACACCCTGTGCAGCAGCACAGAGGCGTCTGTGCAGCCTCAGAGCAAGTCTGAGAAGTGAGAAAGCACCACCGTGTCTGTGGCCAAACCTGGGGTGGGCTCAGGAGTGTGGTGAAGCCCATCACCACCCCTCCACGTGGAAGGATGAACAGGAAGGAGCTGAGGAAGTTCACAGTTTGGGTAACTGGGCAGGAGAGAGCAGGATCTGGTGCAGGAGATGCGCACGATGCACCAGAAGCACTCCCCAAAGACAAGGCTGTTAATTGTTACTTAAGCAATCAAGCTGTTTCCAGATTGCCTGGGGTGAAGCAGCACCGTGGAAGGTGTCTCACTGCCAGAGTGAGAAGTGGCATCACTGGGGTCCCTCTTTGCTAGGAAACTTTAGCTGCGAGTGTCAATGAAAGCTGTGGGCTGCACAGGGGCTGCTGATCTGACCTGTAAAAGTGAAGCACTGGGGGAGAAATCAAAGAAACCAGAAAACAACCATGCAGAGGAGGGAGAAAAAGTCCCTCTGGTTGAGTCAAACTTTCAGACAAAGCCAGGGAGGAGGACTGGGACTGGCCAGACCTACCTCAGGCTCCCAAGCATCCCTGCTGAGCTGCTGTGCCAGGCAAGCCCAAGAAGCGGAGCACTTCCCTCCTTTGGTCCCATCCCTCTCCAAGCTGTGCTGCATGCAGAGGGTCTGTCCTCCATCCCATGTGATGTTTATGTACCTGCCATGACACATGTGACCATCAACACATAGGGACAGGACATGCTTGGGGACAACTGCCACTTTTCCTAGGAAAACAAGAGGCTGGATTTGACAAGCCTTTCGTTGATGTAAAAGCACAATTCCTGCTGACTTACACTCCCAGAGCATTTTCCTGTTAGGATTTGTCCCAAGTGAGGAGGAGATTGATACTGCAGCAGTTAGTTGCAGGGAATAGGACAACTGCTCTGAACAGAGTTTTTCACTTGCTGAAGCTCTGCCCTGAAGATTTCGCCTTGGGTTTGAAAGGAAGCTGCTGCAGGGGGCGGGCAGAGCTTTTTGCCCTGGGTTTGCCAAGAGGAGAGAGGCTAAAACATGTACCTAGACCCTGGGTTTGCCAAGAGGAGAGAGGCTAAAACATGTATCTAGAATACACACATTTATGTATGCACCACAAGGTGTCTGTGCCTTCCTATCTGATTAGAGATCCAAGCTGTCTGATATCACTGTAGCAAGCCCTGCCAAAGGGAACCGGGAAACAAAGTCACTGCTTGTAATTAGGTGCTGGAGTCTAAATCTAATCTTCGTTTAGAGCAATTTCTGGAAGACAAAGAAAAATCCACCTGACGAGGTGTGGGTGAACCTACAAACCAAACCCCTGCCTCCCAAAACTTCCCTGGGAAAGGGAAATCAAAGCAGGGCAGCAGCCGATGAGGTGGCAAACACCTCGCAGGAGCAGGGTGGGGCCGGGGGGACGTTCAATGCCCGGGAGCATCACCCTGCAGCCCCCTCCCCGCGGCGTGCACCCACAACGGTCGCCTGACCCTCAGCATCCCCTTAGTCCCCTTTCTCCCCCTCCGCTTATAAATCAGAGCAGAATTAATTCCGGCGCCGCGTTTTATTTGATAAACGTCAAAATATGTAAATAGCAGGCTCTCTTCCTACAGTGGCTAAAACAAATGGAAAACACATTTATTAGCATAGAGATGAGTTTAATCAAATCAGCGGCGAGTACAAATTAGCCACAGGAAACGTAATGAGCTGGGAATTAATTAGCAGCATAATGGTAATAACTTTGCCTGCTGATTACCTTGCGGCCATGGCTCTCCCCCAGGGCTTTCCATGGGTTCTCCAACAGCTGATCTTTTCTGTTGCAGGAGCCCCTGAACTGGAACAGCATGGCCGACAGCTCTGGTGCAACAGACTGGAGGAGGGGAGGGNAGAGCTATGTGAGAGATCCACTGCTTTTACCTTCCCCAGCCACCAGCCTCTTTACCTAGCACTCTCCCAGTCTGTCCTGCCAGGCTGAGCATTCCTCCGTCTCTGCGTGGCGTGGAGCACAGGGATGCTGCCCTCGTGGGTGGTGGGTTGGGTGGAATATCTGGGTCACCTTTACCAACGGAGTATTGCCTCCCTGGCCAAGCACATGGCACATTTCAGGGCCCCGAGAGCAGCCACCCTGCAGCCCCGGGTTGTTTCAGTGCTCTCGGCATCATACTGCAAGAGGGTGATGCTGCAGCTGACTTGTCCAGAAATAAATATCCAGGCTGTTTTGGATAGGGACCTAAATTGCCTTGGGAAGGGCAGGAGCATGGTGACCCCCTGAGACTCAGCTGGCTTTTTTGAGGAGCTGATGTTGCATGAGAAAGGGACAATTGGTGCTCCAGGGGCTTTGTAAAGTGCTGAGCTTGTAAATTAACTGTTTGACACCAACAGTGATGGAGAACAGTGGGGGGCAGGGACTGGATGGAGGGAAGGGGCAGTTTCTCTTCTTGATTTATTTGTATTCCTTCTGCAGTGCCTCTTCTCCTAACACCTGAGCAGTCCAAAATAACTTGAACAGAGCCTTCCAGTGTTGGAGCTAAAAGCACTTCATAAGCCTTAATGAATCAAGCTGTGCAACAGCCCTGTGAGGAATTATTATTCCCAATGGTCCAGGGAGGTTAAGGGAAAACTGCTCACATTTGGGGGCCTCCATTTAGATGCTCCAGTCCATCCTCATGCACCTTCACACAGCAGCTTCCCCTTCAAGTGACTGATGCAGAAACCTGAGAAAAGAAAAAAGAAAATAATAAAGCTAAGTTAAAATAATAACCCAGGCCATGCACCGAGGTGCTTCAGCAGGGCTTTGCAGGGGAATTAACTGAGCATCTAAGTTTCACATGTAATTCAAAGTGATTTCTGGAAAATATATGCATGCTGAAAAGTGGGAGCACTGCTCCCAGGTCACTGATACCTGCAGAGCCCCTTTTTTTTTTCCCCTCCATCTCTCTTCTTTGGATAGTTGGCTCCAGCCTGCTTAAACACTCCATGAAATGGAGGGAGGACAATAAGGCAAAGGCCCAGCACTGACAAGGACATGTTGATTTTTTTTTTTTGTTTCCCGGGGAGATGGTGTCAGTTTGGACTCATGCATCCCCCAGTCCCCCCGGGACTGTCAGTGGTCCCTAATAAATCAGGCTGGTGAATCTGAGATGTGATGCTAACCAGATCGCTCCAAACCGCGCTGCAGCCACGCCAGTTGCTTGGGCAATCTAAGTTTGGGCAGATGTTTGATTGGAGCTGTCAGGAGCTGACGGACTGAAACTGATGCAAACAAGGAAGAAGTCAGCACTTTAAAAAAATATATGGGTTTGGATGATAAGGGGAAGAGGTTCTTTCCCTCACTGGAGACAAAAGGGAGAGGGGATTTTTGCCCTTTACGGAGCGTGTCTGAGCTAACAGGGAGGAATCTGTACCTTGGGGTTTAACTCCAGAAGGTTTCAGAGAAGGAAGGGTTTCTCTCAACACTGAGGTGAACTTAGACCAGAATGAAGGCTCTGTCTTGACCTTCAGCATAAAGACACTCCACATTCAGCTCTGATCCTAAGCTGAGATTCAGTTCTCCTGCTTAGCGATCTTAGTAAAATCCATACCTGACCTTTGGATGCAAAAAGAAGCCAACAGGCTTATAAACTCCTGCTTAGGCACCCAGGATAAAGTTTTCCCCAAGTCTTCAGTGTTTTCTAGGCATTTCTGGGATATTCACCATTGCCTTTAATCCCAGTAAAGTCGGGCCATTGATTCTACCAACATCTCCCTAACCAAATTGATTAAACCTGCCCTTATCAGCAGCAATGATGACAATGCCTCTCCTCAGCAGGATGGCTGGGAGAAGGATTTGACATCTTGACAGTTGTCCTTGAAAAACCTCACAGGTTCCTCCAAAACCTAGAGTCAGAGGAGACAAAATGAGCCCTGCTGCACTCCAGATAAGACCTGCTTTCATGCAGGGGCTGAAATGCTTATTTAAAACTCCCCAAACATGGCACTGAACTGCAATCTGCTCCCCAAGGAGGTTTTGGGGATGTGTGAACTTTTGTGGGAGCATTTGCTCCTTCTAGAGAAGCAGAGGCAGAATTAAGGCAGAGCAACTATTTAGAGCCCACTCTGCAGAGGGACGTGGGAAAGGGAGGTTTGCATGGATATTTTCAGCACTTCTGCAAAACCCCTTTCTGAAGGCTGTGCTGGCTGACCTGGCAGTGCCTTGGCTGGGCTCAAGCCTTCCTTGTAGGGTTTGTACCCAATGTGGAAGGGTACTCAAACCCCATGGGCTCTGAGGGCTCTGCAGTAGTTCTCTTGTACTCTCAAAGTACATCACCAGGATGCTCCTATACAGAGGTCTCACCCTTAAGAGTCAGGACAAAAAGGATTTGACCTTATATGAAAGTTGAGTGGCTTCAATTAAAGACATTTGGGTTTTACTCTTTTTCATGCCTCTGATCTATTTTTTTTCCCCCCAAGGGAATTTGTGCAAGTTGACCCAGTAAAATCCTCTATTTTATTACCATAGATAAATAATATCTCACCCAGAGGAAGAATTCAAAGCCACCCAGCATGCCTAGAGCTGAGCCTGAACAGGAGGTCTAAGTTGCTGCCTTGTGCTCCAGCCTCCAGTGCAGCCTGTGCTGCCTTCTGAAGGCAGAGGGCTTTTATTCTTCAAAGTGCCACTTTCCTTTGCTACCTGCAGACAAATAGGTTGCTCTAAGATGCACACCACGAGCTGATTTTTGATTCATGAGAGCCTGAACCAACACTGATCATAAGAGAATCGACAGTGATCATAAAATATGAAAGGATTTTAAGAAGGACTCTACATCATATTGAGGTCTGCAGCAGGCGTTTTGCTTCAGAGCCAGAGGGGCCAAACCCAGCTCTGGCTTATTAATGCTAATGTGGAAGTAAAGCAACCAGAGCAGGATTTGCCCCTGTGTATTCAAGGCTACCTAGTTCTGCAGGAGCTTGTAGGCAATCCTTACCACTTCAAGTACAAACACAAGACAATTTTGTTTCCATGCCATTTTCTTGCCAATGCTTTTTCTTACAAATCTGTAGGGCTGTCATGTAAAATATGCCTCGGCTTGTTCTCGTTTAGATGACGCACACTTGTCCTCAGTGAATGATTGATTAAGTGCTCTGATCTCGACTGCTATGTTAGCAGCAGGGTATCTGTGCAAGAGGATTGGAAGCCTCCCTGGGTAAATGGTAGCAAGGAAATGTTAGCTGTTAAAGATCTGGTTTTCTTTTTCACAGCCAAGGCAAACGCTGTCTTCTGTGCAACAACAAACATGCTTTGCGTCGCATTCCACGACAGTGCTGAGCCTGACTTTGTTTCTTGGTGGAGGGGCTTTAAGCTGTCATAATACCATGGCACTGAACTCTTAATGTCACAGCTATCACTGTAAAGTGGGTACCTCCGAGTTCACTAGATCAGTTGTGATTTACACTGATGGAATTGAAAACAAAATGTGTCTCCCTGACATCTGTGGAGCTGCTCTGATCAAACCAGCAGAGAAGCAAAACCAAGGGAAGGAAAAAAAAAAAGATCTCTCCGTGCAACTGAGCTCATTCAAAGCACCCAGCATGGTTTAGCACGGCTGCCCCAAATGGAAAACCTCCTTCAGGGGTTAGCTACCCTGTCAATCTCACTCTAGCACCACTCAACCCGAGCTCTGTGTGAATATATCTTTACCCCCAGGAGCTGGGAGGGGTTTTCAGGCCTATTCGTATAATTTTCTGTCCCATACTTGGAAGGGAAAATCACTGTTGAGCTGTATTTTGCCATCTTTTAATTTGTTTGTGTTTATGAGCTAGAACTCACAACAGAAAACACCAACTTTAACACAAAATGTGCTTTGTTTTTTCTTTGCTAAGTCTTCATTTCTGTCCCTGGTCTGTTGGTGCTGCATGCTAGGAAGGTGTAACACACGGGGAAATTTTCTGAAGGAAAGAGGATTATTCCCCCCCCCTTTTCCCTTTCTGACCTTCTTGGAGATATAGAGAAAGCTTTCAAGACCATCAGAATAAATGGGCTGTTTACTGTGATGCTTACAGCCTTGGAAAAAGGAAGATAAAAGAATAAAGGGAAGAAAATCCCTCTACCTGCTGTCTTCCAAAAGGAGATGGATGAGGTGGCTGCTCAAGAGAAAATATTCCAAAATCTGAGCATGATGCTGTCACAACAGAGCAGAGTAAACCAGTGAAGAGCTAAAGAAAAAAGGCAGTGACACCAGAGGTGACAGAAGGACTCAGCATCCTCCTTCTCAGGGGGTTCACTGCTTTGGGGGGAAAAAAACCAACCAAAAAACCCAACCAACCAACCAAACAAACAACAACCAACCAAACCAAAACCCAAAAAACAAAGCAGTTTGCAGAAGTGCCAAAACAGGGAGAGGTATATGATAAACCTTGGAAAAAAGATCTCTTCTGGCTCGGTTTCTCAGGGTTAGGATCTGATGCTCGCTGTTGTCTGCACCGATCTATTCACACATACCCGCACACACGGAGGTGATGATCAGGGGCAGGATCTCAGGTGACTTCTGGCCACATCCCCAGCCTGGGTCTCGGATCCTTTCCTGAGGCAAACCATGGCCTGCAGCCACGTCTGGAAGTGCTAAGCTGTGTTAATGATGCTGTGTTATCATCAGGCTCTAATGCTGCCGCGAATGGATGTCACTACTGTGTATGTTCCCGCAGATCAGTTGGTAATTACACTTGGATCCAAAGTAATTACCTTGAGACTTGCACTCTGGTTTAGAAGACAGAAATAACCACGCACTTGCCTAGTCCCACACGTAGCACTTGTGATGTAATTTAATAGCCAACTGCTAACATGAAAGGAGAGAGGCATTTCTGTTACATTTATGCCCTTTTAAATTAAACATGGGTGGTTTTCCTATGAAAGGAGCAGGGGCCAGCACGCCACCGGTCTTCTTTTCCCCCACTCAAGCACCTTCCTCTTTTCTTGACAAAATGAAATACTCAGAAGCAAAATAAATATTTATAAGCTCCTCCTGGTGTGTGATTGCTCTGACAACTCGGGCAGGCCTTGCTCTGCCTTTACTCCCTGCCCTATTTCACTTTCAGGCAGGGAAAAAGCAGCCCTCTTGAAGGCTAGAGGAAAAGGAGATGCTCTGTCGTGCCTGAGTGGGGAGCGGACAGCCCAACCGTCCCTTCTGGAGGTTTTCCAGGTCACATCTGCCAGTGCATTTCCTCTTTAACCTCCAAACATTAAACACCTGGACAGCTGTAGAACCACATTAAGCACCTTATTTTGATGAGGAGCAAAAAGGGGAGGCAGACAGGCGCCTGGAGCCCACCTCCTCTCTCTGCAGCTCCATTTCCCAACCATCCATTAGCAAAGCAAGGCAGCTATTTTTTTTTTTCCCCATGTAAAATTTACTTCTTGTGCATTTCCAAACAAACCAGTGCAAATAGTTGTCTTCCTTCAGGGTGAGTAGCTTATTTTGGTTAGGAAAAGAAAGAGCCTACTGTGATCTCTTTCTTTTAGCAATGTCTGGGTAATCATCGCTCATAATAATGCCATCCCAGATGTTGAAACATCTCCTGTATTAATTTTACCCAGAAGATAATTTCCCTTAGAAATCATCTGCAAATCCCCTGTTCTAATTTAAGAATTAATTCACTACACTAAATTTTAGCACTTCATCCTAGAAATGTTTTGCAGTGTCTGTTAACCCTTTACAACAGCAACGAGAAGCCCGAATGGGAGTTTTAGGGATCCGACTGAGCCTGGCTCTTGGAGCAAGCTTGGTTTAATGGAGTCCAATATACAACATTTTGAAATGAGGATCCCCTTTCACACCTAGACCCTACCTACTGGAATGATTTCTTTCTCCTCTGAGGATCACAGATCTAAATAGAATAATAAAAATAAAAATAATCATAGTGTTGTGGAACGGTTAAGGGTTGGAAGTGACCTCTGGAGATCATGGAGTCCAACTCCAAATTTGTTGCTACAAACACTGTGGGCAAATCCAGCAGTGGTCCTGGAGACATGGTGCCTGGGGTTGTCATTCCACCCTCCATCAGGGCTTTGGTAGATGCTAGGGATGAAAATGTGATGATTCCACAGTCTCCAAGGCTGAGTGAGTGAATGGCTCTGTATGAGAAATCTGTGGGAGAGTGAGGAACACATCACACTTCCTTTGAATCCTAGATGCAGGGCAGCAGTACCTGACCAGCCTTGATGGTCTCATGCACACACAAGCACACACCAGTCAACTGCTGGTGTGGAGGGTGACCTGGTGGATGGACTTGTGTCATTTAGTTTCTCATGGAAGCTACATCCAGCTCCAGACTGAGCACTTTCCTGCCCTTTCACGTTGTTATAATCTTAGCACATCACAGCCTTTATACTGAAAGTCTTTGACAATCAGTGAAAGCAATAAAGAAAATAAAGAAGAAATCTATGAATTCTATCCCAGCTCAGGGATCAAAGTACAGTTCAGCCTGTCCTCTGTGGAGCAGGATGCTTCCAAAGCTGTGGATCTTCTGTTTGCCCCTCTGCTTTGCCTTTGTTGTCTTACTTTTGGTGGTATTAGGAGTCCAAAAGCATTTCAGATACCAGTACATTGAAGTGAAAATCATGCAAGGAATTGGTCTCTGGGGCTTTACAGATGCACAGCTTGGAAATACAAACCCCCATATTAGCAAAGATCATGCCACCAGCTCTGAAGTGTAGATGAAAACCTCCAGGAGATCACAGAATTCTTTCAGACAGATTTTTTTCTATGTATCTACAAATGTTTCCTGATTCCTGCCACAACAACATGAATTTATGATGTCTCAGTGATAGTATCTTGCTGGCTGCTTCCTGCAATGCAATGTCACATTTTAGGTTTCAGTGATTTTATTGCTGGTGATCATTGTGTTGGCACAAGAGGTACCTTGTGTGTCATGCAGAGCAGAGGGCAGGCCAAGGACTTTCACCAAAGAGGATCCACTGACAATCAGCTTTGGTAATTATCATAAGGTGATAATATGTGATTAGTGCCAGGGCATGCCAGCCCTTCTCCTACCACCTCATAAACTCTCAGATGCTGTGCTAGGCTTGTGCAGCAGCTCAGCCTCAGAGGAGAGGAATGATGCAGGCCCAAAAAGGAAACACAGGAGAAAGGACAATGTTGCTGAGAGTGGGACAAATCCCATCTTGTTTTCCCAGACTGATCCAGTGCTAGCAGTAACTAGTGGCTGTGAGGCTCTCTTACTTGCCTGTGTGGAAATGCTCAGAGATGAGGTAGGAAAGCAGTCTAGAGAGGGTGTACATTTCTCCTAGATCAATCACCAGGTTGAATGCTGTCCTGACATAAAATGGTACAAATCCAAGGAAACATTTCTGATTTATACAGCCAAGACTCCACATAGCTCCCAGTGTCAGCAAAAAAACAAACCAAGGTGGTGGGTCACCTGTCCCATCCCATCTCATTAGGTTGAGGATCCTGTGTCAGGGCTCCACACTCCCTGAGCAGATCACATCTGTTGTGCTGTGAGAGAAAGCAGTTAAGCCATTTTCCTTTACTCACAGAACACTCTATTGAATGGGCTTCTCGTTTGCTGCTGCTTAGACTTTGTCTTGATGGTCAGGGGATTAGAACATCTAAGGTAGGCTGAGGGACTTGGGGGCTTTTTAGCCTAAAGAAGAGCAAATTGAAGGAGAATCTTATCAATGCTTAGAAATACTTCAAGGGTGGGTGTCAGCAGGATGGAATCAGTCATTTCAGCGGTGCTCAGTGGTGGGATGAGAGGTAATGGGTACAAACTCGAACATAAGAAGTTTCATCTAAACAGGAGGAGGAACTTCTTTACTGTGAGGGTGGTAGAGCACCAGAGCTGGCTGCCCAGAGAGGTGGTGGAGTCTCTAGACTGATTTAAAACCTACCTGGAAGCTATCCTGTGCAACCTGCTCTAGGTGAACCTGCTCTTGATGATCTCAAGAGGTCCCTTTCAACCCCTCTCATTCTGTGATTCTGTGTTTACTTTCCCTCTCTCATTTCAACAAAGCAGGCTGGAAAAAAACATTGCTATGTCCTTCTGGTCCTTAAGGAGAGGAAACTGTTTGTGCTGCCCTGAAATTCAGCACACTGACAACTGCAGGATGGATCTGCTGGCACAGCAGCTCCAAGCCTGTACACTGGTTATTATTTCTCCTGATGAATTCACTTGGGGATCTGCTCCTTGAATGCCAGGCTCTCAGGTCAGGAGGGATGGAGAATGCATTACATGGAGCGTGACATTCTGCAAGCCCCAGACATGAGCTTGTGCCTGTTGAGATATGGCCACAGGCAGAGGGATAAAGTTGTTTCTTTAGATCCAAGCTGCTGCTGGAATTTCCTTCTAAAAACCTGCTGTTTGCAGCAGCAAGGGCAATTTGCAGTGAAATTCTGGCCCTGTACTCAGCACTGCTCAGGCCACACCTTGAGTGCTGTGTCCAGTTCTGGGCCCCTCCATTCAAGAGAGATGTTGAGGCACTGGAAGGTGTCCAGAGAAGGGCAACAAAGCTGGTGAGGGGCCTGGAGCACAGCCCTGTGAGGAGAGGATGAGGGAGCTGGGGGTGTGCAGTCTGGAAAAGAGGAGGCTCAGGGCAGACCTCATTGCTGTCTACAACTACCTGAAGGGAGGTTGTAGCCAGGTGGGGTTGGACTCTGCTGCCAGGCAATCGCCAACAGAACGAGGGGACACAATCTCAAGTTGTGCCAGGGGAGGTTAGGCTGGATGTTAGGAGCAAGTTCTTGCCAGAGAGAGTGATTGGCATGGGAATGGGCTGCCCAGGGAGGTGGTGGAGAAACCATCCCTGGAGGTGTTCAAGACAAGCCTGGATGGGGCACTTAGTGCCATGGTCTGGTTGGCTAGGGCTGGGCGCTAGGTTGGACTGGGTGAGGTTGGAGGTTTCTTCCAACCTGGCTGATTCTATGATTCTATGAAATACCAGGAGTTTCTTGCATTTCTCATACATTTTGATTCAACCAGCTAAAATCACAGCCTTGATTTTGATTACTGGGGGTTCTAACTCCCTGTAGCTGGAGTTCTTGGCCTCTGACCAGCTGCAGTCAGGCACCGGTCTCAGCAAGGAAACTTTTCCCATGGGGAGCAGGTTAATTTCCTTCCATTCCTTCAGCTCCCCATTTGGGAATCCCTCTACCCAAGACATCAAACTGTGCCCATCTTTCCCCACCCACATCCTCACAGTGCAACTCATTTCTGCCACGATAGGGATATGCACATTTCTCTTTGTGCTATAATCTTCCTTTGTTTTGCTACCTCCATTGACATTAAAGGATCCACCTTACATCTGCCTCACTGGACATCTTCTATTTATCCACCAAACCTTCATCTTTTGCCCCAGTGTAGCTGGGATGTTAATGTCATGCCTGTTTCCAGCCACAGAGGCAGCTGTCATTTAGGTTTTGTCAAGGAAATGACAAAAAGACCAACTATCAACTCTGGAATAGTTAGAAAGCCTTTCTCCCCAAACCCCCAGAACATAAAATATTGTCCTGACAGGAAAGCTAGCTGTAGTTTTCCAACAAACCTCACTCCAGTACAAATTTTCTGCAGCATCTCAGGATCTCAGTCCCAAAATGGAACAGTTTGTGGTGTCTGAGGCCCTGATCCTGCCACAAAACATGTGCTGGCTGGTTCTGCGGGGGTTTTCTCCTGTCTCCAGAGAGAGAGACGTAGTTTAGTGCTATCTAGTGAATTATCACAAGACAAGCAAAGAGACAGCTATTCTCACCCAACCCACTGATCTTTCTAGAAGACTTTATATATCATTTGTTTTGCCTTTGCTGTTCTCCCGAGCTACAGGATACTATGTTCTCATTCAGGCTGTTTCATATTCAGACCCTAAAGCATAGAATCACAGAATCATAGAATGATAAGGTTGGAAGGAGACCTCAAGGATCATCTAGTTCCAAGCCCCTGCCATAGGCAGGGACACCTCCCACTAGCACAGGTCACTCAAGGCCTCCTCCAACCTGGCCTTCAACACCTCCAGGGAAGGAGCAGCCACAACCTCCCTGGGCAACCTGTGCCAGTGTCTCACCACCCTCACTGCAAACAACTTCCTCCTAACATCCAGTCTAAATCTTCCCTCTGCCAGTTCAAACCCATTGCCCCTTGTCCTGTCATTGCAAGACCTTGTAAACAGTCCCTCCCCAGCCTTCCTCTAGCCCCCTTCAGATACTGGAAGGCTACTCTAAGGTCGCCTGGAAGCCTTCTCTTCTCCAGGCTGAAGAGCCCCAACTCTCTCAGCCTGTCCTCATAGGAGAGGCATCTCGTGAAGGAGAAGGACTCTGTTGGCAGCCACATTTTGCAGCTCAGATCAACATGCTAAAGTCTTGGTCTCATCAACAGCTGCTCAAATGTGTAGGGCATGGGAGGCTGACTTGCTATATTCAGGGTACAAGGGGAGCAGAAGGTCACTGTTTGGTGGCCTGGGAGAGGTGCTGGTATCTGCTGGAGACGGAGCAGAAGTCCTGTGAAGCTCTTCAGCAGCACCAAGGAAGAGAATACCGTGGCACAAAATGTCAGAGCAAAGCAGAGCAGAGGTTGAATAACTGCTTCTAGGTTTGCCTGCACTTTAATGCAGATCAGAAATTCAGCTGTCAGGCAAAGGGAGGCAGGAAAAGCCAAGGGAAGAAGCTGGTGCAGTGCTGGCTTCTGGGATTCAGTGGCTGCGCATGGAGAGATAGACTGGGAGCCAGTGGGGTCTTTGTCACTGCCTCGTGGCAGCCCCCAGCAAGACCAAGCACCCCTCACCATGAACACACACTCATGGCAACTCTTGTTTCAGCTGAGCACAGCAAGTGCTGGCACCTTGCAGCATTTTCTTTTCTCTCCCTTTGTTTCCCTTCCCCTGGGGAAAAAAAGTTGGATTTCAAGACTGCTCTTGTTTGATAACTTCCCTTAACTATCAGCTAAATAATACATGAAGACTGATCCTCTGTGCTGACTGATGACTCCCTCTGCTGACCCTGGTTTATTTTTATTGCTTGGCTCGGGCCAGTTCCTTCAAGTCCTGAATCATCAGAACAGAGACCTTGAGGTATTCCAGCCAAATCAATCCCTGGCCCATTGACATATTGCTTTACCTAACCAACCATACAACTTCACTTTTCCCTGATAATTTCTCAATTAATTGCTTTTCAGCTCTCATTCGTTACAAGGTCAGGCTGTGACTGGGCTTGTACATTCCCATCTCTGATAAACTCTCCTGGTCCCCTAATCAGCTACGACTGGGATTTTAGTTCCATTAACTTATTCATCATCTAGACATTTTCATCTTGGGGAGCTTGACTTTTGATTGTATCAGTGGTATCTTCAATTATTTAAGAGGACTTAAGATTCCTTTCTTACCTAAAAGGAAAAAAAAAAAAAAAAAGCATTTTGAGCACTGAAAATTGATCACGTTGCACCTGTGTCTGGGATGTTGGTGTGTGCAAGCCCATGTTAAACAACTCAGGCGTGGTGAGAGCACAGGAATTTGCTGCTGCTGAACATGTGTGTGCATGGGGCTGAGTATATTAAGATGTCAGATAGAGGGGAATGACAGTATGCTGATGACTAGTGGCTTACTAATGCTAAATCACGCCTGAGATTCTGCTCTGTGATGTCAAACATTGATTCAGTTTCCGTGGGAAGTTATGCAAATGCCAGAGCCCCTCAAAGAGATCTGAAACTGAAATTGCTAGCAAAAAGAAATCCTGCCCTCTCCCTAGCAGTAAATGGGTTTAGAAGATCTTGAAGGTAACTGTTCCAGGAGAGGAGTGCATTTTGAACATGCCACCCCAAGACAGAAGGTCTTGTAGAACACTTCTCCAGCTTTGGTGCTGAGAGCCAAATCCTTCTCTTCTGCTGCAACCTTCTGTTTGAGTCTGTGCTTCATCTTTGCAGCAGCTGGTCTAGTCCAAGGCAACAACCCACTGGTGCTGAGTACTACATAATTAATCTTTGAGCAGAAGCAGTACTCTCTGTTGTGCAACGAAATGTCCTCCACCCCAGCTCTTCTCAAGACCCTTCTTCCTGCAATTTGCATCTAGGCAAAACTTGTGAGAGTCTCCCAATAGGAAAACTGGAGGCAAAACCTAACATTAGCTGAGGAATGGTACATTTCTGAATGTGTTGATGGGATCAAGTTGTCTGGAAGTTCCATCTAGCTCTTTGTCCTACTGGCTCTGTGGAAGCCAGTTAACTGAAAAGCACCTCCCTAGGATTGTGTCAGGGGACCTGTTTAGATGATCTGAGTGCTTCAGGCTCTGAAGAACATCCATAGAGAGAGGTCAAACTGTATTGACAGACCCTTCAGGAAGCAAAGCTAGTTTAATATTGGCAAGACAAGACCTGCTGCATATATCAAAGGAGCTTTTCCTTCCAGGAAATCAGTGCTCAGGTCTCAGTTTCTTCTCCACAGAACACAGGCGATAGCTTTTAACACTCAGGATTTCATTGCAGAACACAGAAATATGGATTTTTCTCACAGAACCCTGTGCTCACACTTTTGAGTGTCAATTTTCAGCATTTTCTTAAAAAGAAAAGCCCACATTACTGCTGAGAAGGGCTTAAAAAAGATTAAAAACACAGAAAATCTGGCTTGTATCAGTTGTGTGGTCGGCAGGACTAAAGCAGGGATTGTGCTCCTGTGCTTGGCACTGGTGAGGCTGCACCATGAATACTGGGTTCAGTTTTGGGTTTCTCACTCCAAGAAAGACATTGAGGGGCTGAAGTGGGTCTAGAGGAAGGCAACAAAGCTGACAAAGGGTCTGGAGAACAGGTTTGGTGAGAAGTGGCTGTGAGAACTGGCATTGTTCAGCCTGAGGAAAAGGAGGCTCAGGGGAGACCTTCTGGATCTCTACAACTCTCTGAAAGGAGGCAGGAGTCAGATGGGGGCTCCTCTCCTGAGGAACAAGTGACAGGATAACAGGAAACAGCCTAAAGTTGCCCCAGGGGAGGTTTGGGTTGGACATTAGGAAAATCTTTACTGAAAGAGGCATTGGGTCAGGCTGCTCAAGGCAGTGGTTGGAAGTGTTCAAAAGTCACAGAGATGTGGTACTGAGGGACATGGGTTAGTGATGACCTGACAGTGCTGGGTTAACAGTTGGACTTGATGATCTTTAAGGTCTTTTCCCACCAAAATGATTCTGTGACTCTATAAAACAGAAAAAAAGAAACCCAACAAACCAAACCAGAGGAACAGGCAGCATGTTGTAATGGAGGAAAGTGCAACAGCAACAACACTATGAACTCTGGAGCAGTGCTTTGTTTGCTTTCCCCTCAAACTAATCACTCACCCATTCCACTGGAAAAACTCTGTCCTTCCTTGCTCCTTCTTGGTGCAATGACATGAAGGGACCTTTCCAAGGTCTTATTGCTCCCTCTAACTGATGTACCAGAAGGCACCAACACTTGGAGGACGTGAAGAAACACACAGTTCTCTCTCTGCCTGTTGCTAGGATTCACAGCCATACCCCCAACTTCCTGGGACTTTGCCTCCTATTTGGGCTGTTGAAAAAAAAAAAAAAAAAGAAAAGAAACCTCATTGCTTCCAGGTTCTCCACATCAGCCTTAAGCAGCTCAAGTCCCAACCCTTATGATATTGCTACAGTCAGACATGAAATCTTAATGCATAGTAGTGCCTGGAATCTTACATTCTTCTGAAAAAGGTGAGTCCCCAGTAGTAAATGAAATATTAAACATTATTAAATATGAAACAGCTAAACCTGGATTCCATTAAAATGAATCTTTCATAGTTTTCCTGGTTGGCTTTTTCCCTTTTCCCCCCCTCCCCCTTTCCCTTTCTTTTTTCCCTGTTTCCCAGGGAGCAGAGTGATCTCAGAGCTTTTATGTGTCCTTTTAAAGACAGAAGAATCACAGGTAATTTAAGTCTATTCTATTCAGATTTATTTTAGCTGGAAAACAAATCAAGGCTGTGAAACTCTCTCCTGGTCTCCTCTATCCCACTGAACCGTTCCACAGCCGGTATCAAAGGCTCACCTGAAGATGCTGTTGTAATGACTGCTGACATGTGGCACCTATTTAGAAGTCCTGTAGCTAGTTACAGACTCTACTTTCATTTATAATGGCTTCAATATTTCACCATACACTAAAAAAAAAATTTTTTTTTTTTTTTTTCAGAGCTGGTTTGGATGCTCCTGCTCTTCTAGAAATTAAACTGTGATCAAAGTGAGTGCTGCTGTGTGAGCTGGCAACTGGGCATCTAATGAATATCTGCTAATGGACTCTTAATATTTTATCAGGCTGTTATTAGTCTGGGTTGGGAGGATCACACAGGTCAGGAAGTCAACAAGACAAGCCACAGCTCAATGTTGTTGTGTTTTGTCACTGCAGTGTTTGCACCTCCAAATTCATAGAGACATGGGCATAGAATCATAGAATGGTAAGGTTGGAAGTGACCTCAAAGATTACCCAGTTCCAACCCCCTGCCATAGGCAGGGACACCTCCCACTAGCACAGGTCACTCAAGGCCTCATCCAACTTGGCCTTGAACACCTCCAGGGAGGGAGCAGCCACAACCTCCCTGGGCAATCTGTGCCACTGTCTCACCACCCTCACTGCAAACAACTTCCTCCTAACATCCAGGCTAAATCTCCCCTCTGCCAGTTCAAACCCATTGCCCCTTGTCCTGGCATTGCAAGACCTTGTCAATAGTCCCTCCCCAGCACATACATACATACATATATACATATATATATAATAGCAACAGCCNCACTGACCCCTGAGGGATGCCACTTGGCACTGGTTTCCAGGTGGACATTGTGCCCTCGACCACCACTCTCTGCATGTGACCATCCAGCCAGTTCCTTATCCAGCTGTGCTCCACCCATCAAGTCCATGTTTTTCCAGTTTGGTGACCAGGATGTCATGTGGGACAGAGTCAAATGCATCTGAGCAAGTTATCTGAGTCTCTGGGGCTAGAACAGACCCAAAAGTCTGTAGTTCTGGTGAGGTGTTTATCAATACCTACATTTCTAATGCTGATCAATATAAGGGGAACCAGATCCTCTCTAAGGTCCCTTCCAACTCAAGCCATTCTACAGTTCTGTGACACATGAAAGATGAGGGGTAAGAGGATGGGACTAAACCCTTTTCAGTGATGTTCAATGCCATGATAAGGGGCAATGAGCACAAACTAGAACACAGGAGGTTCTACCTAAACATGAGGAAAACTTCTTCCCTGTGAGGGTGCCAGAGTGCTGGAGCAGGCTGCCCAGAGAGGTTGTGGAGTCTTCTCCTCTGGAGAGATTCCAAACCCAGCTGAGCAACCTGCCATGGGTGACCCTGCTTTAGCAGTGGACTTGAACTAGATGATATCTAGAGTTACCTTCCAAATTCTAGCATGCTGGGACTCTGTGAGGTGTGTTTATGTCTTGGCCTTTAGAATTTAAGCCCCTTCTTTTATTTTTAATCACTTTATTTGAGTGGGACAGTGCTTGAGCCTTGATGGGGCTCTGAGCAACCTGATCTAGTTAAAGATGTTCCTGCTTACTGCAGGGGGGCTGGACTAGATGACATTTAAAGGTCCCTTCCAACCCAATGCAAACTCTGTTTCTATGGCTGATAGAAACTAAGTGGGTGGGAAGATGAGTGCTAAGAGGATCCCTGAGTCTGGTTCTGTGTGAGACATCTCCTCACTCCAGACCATGGGGACCAGTGAAGAAAGCCAGGTCTGGTGGGAGGCCCCATCTCCAGCAAACACCTTAATTCCTGACTCACCAGGGTGCTGCATTATGGTCTGCAGAACATGCATGAATTAATTTCTCAATCTACAGACACACTTTCCATTGGAAAGCAAGCACTATGAAGAAAACCAAGCTAAAATGGCAAAGAAGGTAGAAACCCATCCATTATTCATGGTGAGCATTCCACTTTGCACAAAAAGCCTTCTACCTTGCTTTCCATTTCACTTTCCTTAGGTCACTTCCTCTGGTTCATTTGCACCCAGCTGGGCTCCACATCTTCCCCTCCAGGAACAGAGCAGAGGGGCTGAGAAGTTTGTTCTGCAGCAGAGTGGGAGAATCCACGCTCCTCTCCGCTTCAGATTTTTGTACCATTTCACAGATGTCTAAACAAAAAACAAAAACCAAACAAAACCAAAACAAAAAAAAAATAGAGAGAAGGAGAATTGTAGGAGGTTATTTTCTTTGCTTTCATTGTGGTGTGCTTCTACTTCATCTGAGATGGCAAGAACCTCCCACTAGCAACAGCCTTCTCCCAGCTCTGACCAGAAGCATACGCTCTTGGTCTGGTTTTGTAAGAGCTTTTTATGTCTACTTCTGGCCTGACACCCTTGGGATGGAGAGGAACAAATCCCAACTTCATTCTTTATTTATTTTAATGAATTGCTGTTGGCCAGCTCACGTTTTCACCACAAAGATTTCAAATTGCCTTCGAGCACCAGAGAAAAAAAAAAAAAAAAAAACCCAAACAAAAAACCAAACATGTTGCAAACTGCTCTGAAGCTTAGACATGAACATGTCAAATAAGTGATCCACATGAGAGTAGATAGACATGACATTTAGTAATCATCTTTCTTGGACAAAATGGGGCACTGCTGTCACTTTAAGTAAATCTCAGTCAGATTTCTGGCATTTTACCATAGGGGAAGCAGGAGGCATCATAGTAAATTTCCCTTTAAAAATATATAAAAGATCAACCTTGGGTAAAAAAAAACCCAAACAACAAAGGGTTGCCACAATTTAAGGTATAATACCTCATCCTGGCTTGGCTATCTGTTTTCTTGCTGCTGATATCAATATGTCACCCCTAATGTTTACTGATGCTCACTTCACAGATGACTTTTCCTAGCTGTTAGAGTATCTGTCATCAGCACCTCTCCCCCCTCTTTGCCTCTCATCCCCTTTAATAAAGATTAATATCTTTGAGGTCAAGCAAAAGACCAGTTACCACCTAAACGACACCACAGCTCTGATATTTAAACAAGATGAACAAGTAATTGCTGAGATGATGTGAACAAATTGGGTAATTCCTACCCTAAATGAACACACTTGGCTTTTGTGGGGTCAGTATAATACCAAGAGCACGTTCAAAGGGACTGTGCATTGTGCAGGCATTCTGAAGGTTCACCCACTGAAGGATTATNACTCTCTCAGCCTGTCCTCATGTTCAAAGCAAAATGTTTAGCCTCTCCAGCTTCTCTGGTGTGCTAACAGGTTTAAAAGAAAAAGGGGGATTCTATAAAAAAGTGGCACATTGGTTTTCCATATTTATAGTCCACCAATGACTTCTGTATTAAATGGTTTCAGTCCATGAGTCCAAACAAGGTTTTTCAACCTGTCACTCCCGCAGCTCAACCTGCTGCATGAAATGCTAAACATGTTTTGTCTGTTTTGTACATCTTCCTTGACAAACACCTGGAGTAATGATGCCAGAATGAATATTTAGCCAGCAATTTTATGGATGAGGCACAAAACCAGTGGTTTTGACTTTGAAATGCTAAGAGTAGTGAAGGTGTAGTTTGCTTTGAAATTGCAAAGATGCGATGTGGAAGGTGCAGTGGAACAGATGATGGAGCCCCCAAGCATCCCTGCAGACCTCCCAGCCAGGCTTTGTGGATCACATCTAATAACAGAGGCAAATGCCTCAGAGGGGACTTTCACTTCCCAACCTGTTAACCTGGAATCCTTTACTTCCTGGCACTCCAGCTTTGGATGTTGGAGCTCTCTGATATCTACAGCAATAATTCTGTATATCCTCAGACTTGTGGCAATTTTGGCATAGCTGAGCTGCTCAGTTTGTGGGTTGTACTTCTGCCCCAATGGGAACTTGCACACAGAGGCTCTTCCACTCTCTTTTGGGCATTATCCACTGGGATTTCTCTGAACATGGTTGGGACCAAGCACAGGGTGCTGGAGATCTAGGTCCTGCTGATGACTGGGAGGACCCAGACCCAGCTCCCTGCATGTGGCAGCGTCTCCTTCTCTAGGCTGGTGGGTATTTTGGATGTGCACCATCATGTGTGGTGGTGACCTGACTCCTCTCTACCCTCTCTGTTCAAGAAGCATCCCTGCAAATGGAAGGAAACCTCACTGGCTCTGGAGGAGAGGATTTGGCTTTGATGGAGGCACTTTAAGAGCAGAGCATTCAATTTCTGCTTTGTGCTCTATCCAGAAGCAGTTTGACACAAATTGTTAGATCTGACCCTTAAACTCTGAGCAACCCTCTCCTCCCTATGTCAAAAGTGACAGTCCCATCAATGCCCATCCTACAGCCTCCTTTTTGCTCTGTTGTGATCTCAAACTCAGTGCTAACTGCAGCTCCCTGACTCCAGAGGGATGAGGTTGTTCGAGAGGCAGATCTCACAGAAGAAAAAAGCACTGATGGTGTTCCTCAGCATCCCACAAAACCTTCCAAATATTGGCAGGCTGCAAAAAAAAAAAACAAAACAAACCAAAAAACCCAACCCAAACAAAACAACCCAAACCAAATAAAAAAAAAAATGCCAAAAAACCCAAACAAAAAAACCCCAACAAAACAAAACAACAAAACCCCAAAAGAGTAAGGTACCAAAAGCCAATTCCTGAAGTGAGAATTGTGCACATCATTATTCCCAGTGCACCAACAAAAACTATTGTGCTCAGAAGATGACTCTGAAAGTGCCTTTTGTTGTATTTTGTATGAGGCAGGATTATACATCTGCAATAACCACCAGGTGATTTTATTTCCAGGAACTAGATTATTTTACAATGAAAGACTCTTTGATCAGTATTTTAGCAGTCATATTAAGGAGGGGAAAAAAAAAAACCCGCAAAAACCTCCACATCTAAACATTGCAGGAATATTAGAAAATGTCCTAAACTCAACTCAGTTTTGACTCCCACAGAGTTTTTACTGTTTGACAGTGGTTTGCTTCTAGATAAAAGCTGTTTATTTTGACTGTAACCAACTTGATTCTTCACATGGCAGGATCTGAGACAAGCAAACCACAAAGAAATTCCTCGCCGCAGACTGCAGCAAGCGGAGGTCTCCCCGGCAAAGGCATTATTTTACAAAATGATGGATGTGCATATTTATTTGCTCTGTGACTTCCATGTCAGGTTTGTCATATTTCCTCAAATTACTAGTTAAACCAAGGGTCTGTGGGTTTGTTTTGGTTTTGTTTCTGCAGAAGCCCGGAGGCTCAATATACCTTACAAAATAAATAAATAAATAAATCAAGCTGTAATTTATCTGCTCCATAGATCATGTGTAACAATAATCACTCCAGAGTCTGTGCTGGCTTCTCATGCCTGGCTTTGTTGGAAGAGATGTATGAAGTGAACAAAAAGCTTCCTGATTTTCATACTCTGTAATAAAGCTGAAATATGGAGAGGAGTGAAACACGTATTTAAATTAAACAGTGGAATCCTGACAAAGAAGGAGCACAGAGAAATACACACACACACACACACCCCACACACCCCTCCCAGACACATATTATGCAATGACACAGTATTATTTCTCTTTCCAGATGGACCCCTGCAAGTTGTGTACATTTTATGTTGCATACATACAGCAAGTGAACCAGTAAAGCTTTTTTTTTCATCCTGAGCTTGGACTTCTCAAAGCAGTGCATACGGTAACTTGCATTTTGCAGGGACAAACCCCTTTGCCGACATAAAAATGTGTTGGACCCCCAAATGGGTTTAATATTCACAGGCAGTACCCATAATAGCTAAGTGAGAGCTCTGACTAAAGTCACTGCTTGGTGTTGGTGCCTGTTTCACAGGCATATGGCTGCTTTTGGAATGGCCATGAACAAACTTCAGATGGTTGCAAAAATAATAATCAAAATTATTAGATGGATAACCTAATTGCATCCAAATGGGAAATGGATTAAAAAAAATGGAGGAAGGTTGTGGCAGCTTAAATTACTCCCACATCCACAGATCCCTCTGACATCCCAGGAGAGAAGGGAATAATATTAATAAAATAATATAAATATCTTGAAATACTTTTTTCTTGCCCTGGGTGGGCAATTCCTGCAGCAGCCAAACTGCCTTTTGCAAGGCTTTGCTCTTGCTGTTTTGTTTGTTGCAACATGCCAAGAATAGGTGATTCCTTGTGCAGATGTTAGAAGAGCACCTCCCCATCTGGGGATGTGACCCAGGCACTGGATGTTGTGCAGAGGAGCTTCCAGAGCCACATAAGTCCTTTGTCATCACTTGGGTTAATAAGCACTGAAGGGCTGTCACCACTGAGGCCCTAAGGAAGCCAAGTGCAGGGTGAAGCTTTCTGGTCCACTAGCCATAGGGATACAGAGCTGCAGTGAGGCTCTAGAATTATGAACAGAAATTAATTTAAAAATTAATTAATTCTCTGCAATGAATTTAGTTGGAGAGATGCAGCTCTCTTCCAACCCTAGGAGGAGTTCTTCCTCTGCTCCCCAGCCTCAGCGATGCTTGGGGCTGTACAGATCAAAACCCATCCTGGGAGGCACTTTCCAAATGACCAAGATCTATTTAGTTTGCAGCTCGAGTTAAAGGGGCAAGTCTGATTCTGCCTCTAGCTCCCCAAAGTCCCTCCTGCCTTTTATTTTTTTGTAGAACCCCCTAAATTGCAGCTTCGTCGTCATTAAGAGATCCAGCAGAAGCCTGGAAGAAGAGATTAGCACATACCAGAGTGACAGGGCTGCTAGGGAGGGGAAAAAATAGACAACATCAGTGCAATGTACCATTAAAAGTATGGAGTGACAGATGACAGTTGGTCTGTGATGGGGTGATTCAGCTAAATGGTAAACAGAAGGGCGAGTTCTGATCTCGCCGATGCCAACATAAACCTTGGGTTGCAGAGGAGCTGCTTCGCGTCTCTAGTACCAGAGTCGAGCCCATAAAAGCTGTGACTCAGCCAGATAATCTCTGACAACTGTTAGCTCTGTGGTAAATATGGCAACGTGGCAGGCTGGAAAAGAGACTAAAAAAAGTTTCACTTCCACACTTCCAAACCAAAATGTTGCAGAGGTTTTTGATTATTTTTTTTTTCCTTTCCCCCTCCTAACAGCATTTAAAAGTCTCGATAGTAATAATAGAAGCGGTTAAGGAATGTTGAGGTAAAAGAGGATTTTTCTTTTTTTTTTTTTTCAGGTTGGATGAAATATTTTGATTAAAGCCAAATTAATGAGGTTGCTGAGCCAATGAATTGAAAAGTCTTCCCATAGCCCCAGCTTCCTTGGGCTGGACCTGATGGACACTTCACACAATCATTAGTGGCGATGCGTTGGACAGGCACTGACTCACATCTGCGTGAGATGGGCTTGGGTAGGCTTTTAAAAGGAGATATTTGCCAAGAAAATCTTTAGAGTTTCATAGAATCATTTTGGCTGGAAGAGACCTTTAAGATCATCAAGTCCAACCATTAACCCAGTGCTGCCAGGTCACCACTGAACCATGTCCCTCAGCGCCACATCTCCATGGCTTTGAAACCCCTCCAAGGATGGGGACTTCACCACTGCCCTGGGCAGCCGGTTCTAGGGCTTGACAACCCTTTTGGGGAAGAAATGGTACCTAAAGGTTCCCACCTAAATCATATAGCAGTGTCTTTGTGTGGGCAGGGGTGCAAAGCCTGAGGTGAGACCTAACAGCAAATTAGAACTGAAGCCTTTCTGAGGCCAGAGCTAGAAGTCTCCCATCATGCATGTTGAGGCTTCCTCATGATGAAGCTATCTGCTTGATGATTTTAGCACTGAGATATCTGAATCTCAAAGGCATGGATTAGGCTTGTCCTGCCTCCTGAACTGACTGAGACTCTTTGCCCCTTCAACCGTCCACATTATCTGGCATCATGATGTTTGTATTCAGCAAGTGAGAACCCAACAAATGAGAACCTAACAAGCTATTGAGGTCTGAACCTGTGTCACATTGTTTTGGTGACAAAAAGAGCAAATTCCTTTTTTGCTGTCTGTGGTTCAAATTTGTGAGGTATTGGTGTTTTTACTCTTGTCCATATCGTGCCTGGTTTCACCATCAAGGTGAAACCTACAGAATTAAAAATTCTATACCTACAGAATTAGGTGCCTACAGAATTAAAAAATAACCATTTCTCATGGGAAAGGTCTTATTTTTCACATTCTAGCTGATCCAAAAGGCAGCTATGCACTGAGCTGTGAAGATGTGAAGTTTGTTTCAGATGTCCTTGCAAGAGCTGGGATGCCCCCCTGGAAACTCCTTCTCATTGGTGGGAAAGACAGAAGGAAGGAATTGTGCCATGGGGAGGTCTGGATGGCAGGGGGAGGTCACAGTTCCTGAGCCACCCTGCAAAGAGGGAGGGGAGGAGGGAAGGAAGGAAGGAAGGAAGGAAGGAAGGAAGGAAGGAAGGAAGGAAGGAAGGAAGGAAGGAAGGAAGGAAAGAAGGAAGGAAGGGAGGAAGGAAGGAAGGGAGGGAGGGAGGAAGGAAGGACAGGACCTGGTTTTACTGCATTGCCCTCCAAGGCTTTAGGAAAGTTGGGATCCCTCTGAGTCATTTTAAGATCTGGGGGAAGGTTTTTCTACAAAGAAGAATGAGTTTTGCATGTGAGCCTGACTCAAAGTAGTGGTGAAAAGGAGTCTAGGAAATCAAGCCATGCAGAAATATTCACCTTATATAGGAAAGCCATCCCCAAAAAAATACCTGAATTGAGGAATTACTCTTTGCTGAGATAGGAATTCAGACCTGATCCCTTTCATTAGACATTTTGATTCTTGTGTCATTACAGCCTACACCAGCAGATTATTCCCCAGCGACACAAACAGTTGTAGTGAGATGCTGCAGTTGAAAAGAACAAAACAGGCAACAGTTCAACATTCTCAGCTAAGATAATTATGTTAATCTGAATGGGTATTAATTTCTGTTTATTTTACAAATATTGTATTAGGGAAGTAGCTTTCAAATTCACACCTCACCAAATGCTTTTCAACAATGATTTGTTTCATTAATTTTATCAGCCGCATTCCTAATTTCTTTATAGCACCTTCTTTGCTGAAAGACATTAATCCCTGCTAGAGCATCCTAAAAGTCTGTGTGGAGGAACTGAGCTGATAAATGTCACTGTGTATGTTCCCCACCACTCTCAATTCTTCAATTTCCAGCGTTGTTGGGGCAGGTAATAAATTTCTGATTGATCAATTCCTATCTTGGAGAAGCCTTGAGAAACGTCTGCGCATATTTTCTCACTGTTTCAACACACATACGAGCCTTCAACATTCAAATGTCAAATTATGTGTGATATGGGTTAAGTAATAAACCCCCCTGGTATTATTTTTAGAATATCTACAAAAATAACTAAGGCAGTTTAAAGTCAGTGCCTTAGTCAAATATTCAGCGTGGAATTAGGTTTTGAGCTGAATTCAGTATCCGCCGCTTCTGAGGTTCTCACTAATAAATTGTAAATGTGGATAAGAAGTGAACAGGAAAATATTCTGTGCCTGTTAAGTTGGTGTTGTACTAAAAGTGGAAAAATGCTGAAGCCAAGCACTTGGTTGGTTAGAAAAATGAAGGGTGTTAATGCTTACACCTGCAGCAAAAGGAGAACAGTGCACACGAGAGTTGTTTGTCGGTTGTTTGTTTTTTTTCTTCCAAATGTGAGGTTTAGAAAATGTTGTGACCTTCTCTGTAGTGGCCAGGGCTGAGAAGGGAAGCTGATTGTTAAATTGTGTTTGGGATTTTGATCCAGATTCATTCTTACTGATAGAACTGCTCATTTCTGGAGAAAGTTCTGCTCTGAGTATTGTGATTTTACCCTTCTGCCCCTTCAGCTGTCACAGGGGATGTGGTGGGCAAAAGGCGCAAAGGAATTGAGACTGGTGCCCTCCAGACAGAATCACAGAATCACA
>WBNM01027535.1:0-37141 GCA_013399055.1 Ramphastos sulfuratus | reverse complement strand
GGCTGGACTCTCTCCAGCAGTGTGTGTCTCCCAATGCCTGCTCTCTGAATTTCCTGCAAACTCAGTGGCCAGAGTCTCTTTAAGAAATGACTAAATGAGCAATTAACCAAATGAGCATGGGGATGATTTGATTGTGCTTTCCTCACTTTTTAAAGCACAGGAAATAGTAAGAGAAGCAGTAATTCAATGACCAGCAGGAATTCAAACAGAAGGACAGAGCCAGGGGAGCTGGGGGGCAGCTCTGAGGAGGTGCTGCTGTCCCACGACACTGGAGGGATTGGTTTGTTTGGTTAAATGCTTTGAGTTTTTGATATGAGCCTCCTCAGTGGGGGGGATTAAAAAAAAAAATTGGATCCAGTGAGTGATTTGAAGCAATTTTTCTTTCTCTGGTTTAATTTTACAGTTAGCAATGGTGGTGAAATTAAATCACCCCAGCAGTGGTTATAGGTCATGCTCCACTCACAGCTGGGGCTGGAGCTGGGATCACCAACCTGGTTTTGCATAGGAGAGCTTCTGCTGTATCTGCCTGCAGGCTGTGTTGTGTCCCCAGCTCCCCAAGGAGGTCTGAGCAGCAAACCAAACTGGGAGAGGGAGTCCAGTGTGGCCCCTGGGGGAAGCAGCTGAGCCGCTGGGGAGGCTCCCAGAAAAGGGAAAACCAGGAACCCTCCCTGCCCATGGCTGTGGCAGCTGCTCGTGGTGAATGTCCCCTGCCAGGGGACAACCATAACCACTGAAGGAGTGCTCAGGAAGGAGCATCCCATGGCAGAGCAGGGCCCCAGCTGGTCTCTGCGATGTTCTCACCTGCAAGATCAATCCTGCCGGAGACACACAAGCGCTAATCAGCTCTACTGACAGGGCAGGCAGCAGGTGACAGCCCATTTTCACCTGCACACTCCACTGCAGACCCTGCTCTTGCCATCCCAGGTGAAGGGTAAACACCCTGCAGTGGACTTGTGACCCGGGAAGCAGAGCTGCTGGCAGCGAGGGGCTGCTGTGGGCTCAGCACTGCCAGGCATGGGCACCTCCTCACCAGCTGGGGCAGAACGAGGACCCTCAGAACCATGGAATGGAATCACAGAATCACTTTGGTTGGAAGAGGACTTGAAGATGTTCACTAAGTGCAGCTGTGAGCCCAGCACTGCCAGGTCACCACAAACCATGTCCCTCAGTGCCACATCTCCACAGCTTTGAAACGCCTCCAGGGATGGGGACTCCATCACTGCCCTGGGCAGTGTGGGCCAGAGCTTGCCAACCCTTTTTGGGAAGAAATTGTTCTTCGTGTCTAATGTAAAGATGAACATGAGCCAGCAGTGTGCCCAGGTGCAGCTTTTGCTAGCTGAAACTTTGGCAAGAGCTGCAGTGACCCAGAGGCATTCTGGTGGGAGGACAGGGACAGAAGCAGACTTGGCACCAGGAGCTGCTCAGCAGCCTGGACAAGGGAGGACCAATGCAAGGTTCATCCCTGCCCATCCCTGAGGAGAACCTGTTCAGCTATACCACCTTTAGGCCCAGGGAAAGTCAGCTGAAGGAGCTCTCTGGAGCCCAGATGTGGAGATTAAGAGCAAAGCTGCAGGTAAGCCCTGCAGAGCTCACCCCGAGGCTGTGGCTCTGGAGGGCACTCCTCGGCAGATGGAACCAAGACGTCTCTACTCCTGCCCACAGCACCGACCTGCACTGTGGTCTCCACTAAATCACTTCTCTCTGGGCCCTCATTTCCTGCACCTGACATAGCAGGACTGCCAGGACCCCTCTGCTCTCTGGTAAGCAGGGAGCTGCCAGCAGGAAATCTGCTCCAGGCACTGCAGCTGCTGGAGCATCGCCAGCACTCACTGCCCACTGGGGCAGAGGACAGCAGAGGGCAAGCACCACTCAGACTACTCCCAGCATGAAAAATACCTCCCTTGCCCAGCTTCCCACAGCCTCCTGAGCTGGGGAGAGAGGCTTCAGGGCAGCACTGCCCTGGTCGAGTGCATGGCAATGCCAACGCCCCCAGGAGGGCTCAGCATCGCTCCTCTGGAAGGGGAACAGCAGATTGGGAGACAGAGGCAGAACCTGCAGAGCTTTCCTTCTGCTCTCCCACATTTGGGGCACTGTGTTTGCTCTAAAGAATGCTCTGCTGTTCTAACAGGTGGCAGAGAGATGGATGGCAGCAGCTGGCCAGCAGGAGAGGAGTTCAGTGAGCAGAGAGCTTGTTCCTGGCTGAGAGACCACAAACACTTCACAGCTTCTCTGCACGGAGCTCTTCTGTCCACAGCAGAGCTGTTTCTTTGCCCAAGTGCCCAACAAGACCAATGGCATTCTGGGGTGTACTAAGAAAAGTGTAGCCAGCAGGTCAAAGGAGGTTCTCCTCCTCCCCTCTGCTCTGCCCTGGTGAGGCCACAGCTGGAGCACTGGGTCCAGTTCTGGGTTCCCCAGTTCAAAATGGACAGGGAACTACTGGGCAGAGTCCAGCAGAGGCTTAAAACATGCTGAGGAGATTGCAGCATCTCTGTGAGGGGGAAAGGCTGAGCAACCTGGAGCTACTTAGCCTGGAGAAGAGCAGCCTGAGAGGAGATCTTCTCAGGGTCAGCAAGATCTGGAGGGTGAGGAGCAAAAGGATGGGACCAGACTTTTGTCAGCAGTGCCCAGTGAGTGTGATGAGCACCAACACAAGAAACACACATGACCCAGAGCCACTGCTCACAGGGCAGCGAGGCAGCTGGCAGTGGGCTGGCAGTGGGCTGGCAGCAGTGAGCAGCCTGCTCAGGTAGAAGTGATCTCATTGTGCAAAGGTAAGAGCACCACATGCAGTATGGCAGGGGCAGTGTGTGGAGATATGGTGACAGAAGAGAAAACAGATGCTGGCAGGTTTGCAAGGCAGCTCACATCCTCATGGCCCTGGTTGCCAGCTGTTGGTGCAGGGGTTTGTCTGCATCCTTTGCCCAGCTCTGAGCTCTGCTGGAGCAGTCAGCACCCAGCAAAGAGGCTGAGATGTTCTCCTCTGTAAAGATCATCCTAAATTAGCAAGTGCTGGTCAGTCTGCATCACTGGAGATGAGCAATTACTGCCCAGGCCAGATCCAGCTGGTGCCAGCTCAAACAGCTCCAGAGGCTGGGCTTGGAGGATCTGCACTCACTGCAGAGCTGACTCTGGGCTGCACTCAGGACTCTTTACTCACACTGATGGTTTTACAGGTTTACACACACACCAAACTGCTTGCCTGCCTTTGTAGAGAGAACAAGACAGCTCTTCATCCTCAGCAGGTGTTCTACCTCTCAGCCACCCCATGTCACCCCATCCCAACCACTTTGTCTCTGCTGAGTCTCCTTTATTGAATTTATCTTTACATTGTTTGGTGCTGTGGAGCAGCTCAGGGAGTCAGGGCAAATTCCACACAAAATTCAAGCTCCTTCCTCCTCTGTGGTCATCTCTCCTTTTTCATTCCAGGGCTCCTCACAGGATCAGCCTTCCTTTTTAAGAAGCTACTGCACTTGCAGCTACGGCACACTTGAAGTGCTGGAAGCTGTGGTGGGAGGGTGGGAGGGTGGGAGGTGAGCTCCCCACTCTGTCACAGCCTCTCACTGCTTTATACCAGGACCCTTCAGCTCCACAACTGAGGGAAGATACTCCAAGGACCACAAAAATGATCCAAGGGCTGGAGCACCTCTCCTACAGCTCCTGAGAGAGTTGGACTTGCTCAGCCTTGGAGAAGAGAAGGCTCCAGGGAAGCCTTCTGGGGGCCTTTCAGTGCTTCAAGGGGCAGATCAGAAAGCTGGGGACAGATTTTTTGAGCCCCTGCGGGGGGCTGTGACAGGACAAGGGGTGATGGTTTAAACTAAAAGAGGGAGATTCAGACTAAGAGAAGGAAGACATTCTTGATGCTGAGGGTGGTGAGACTGTTGCAGGTTGCCCAGAGATGTTGGAGTTGTCCCATTCCTGTAACCATTCCAGGTCAGGTTGACAACCTGCTCTAGCTGCAGATGGCCCTGCTGACTGGGAGGGGACTGGACTGGATGACCTTTGAAGGTCCTTCCCAACCCAAACCACTCTATAATTCTATGACCACAGAGTGTTTAGATATCTCAGGATCCTGGAAGCTGTACCCTGTGCATCAGGTTATCCCAGTACACATCAGAGATTTACACAGGCTCCTTAGCACCCCTGTGCTCTTCAGAGCTTTTGTCCTTCCAATGACCCCCAAGGGGGACAATTTCCCACTCTGCTAGAAATTATTCCCCAAGTTCCTCTAGGCAGGTTTGTCCAGCTCTCTTCCTTGATGCCCTGATGTCAGGAGTGCCCTCAGCCCGTGAAGAGGAGCAGTAGGTGTGTGCTGGATGCATGCCTGCTTCCTAAAGAGGGAAATTCAATCCATCAGGCAGATTCAATAACAACCTCAGTGTTTAATTGTACCCTAGGGCCCCATGAAAATCAACAAGGATGGGAGCTGTTGATTTTTTCTTTTTGTTACCCTCTAAAGAATACCTGTAAAGTTCGAGTGGCTGTGTGTGAGCACAGGTGGGAAGAGGCTGGGCAGTGTGTTCCAGGTTTTCTGTGGAGCCAGTGGTGTGCAGCGTGGCCACTGCTAAGTAAAAGCAAACATCCTGCTTTGATTCATGCAGGCAGCACTCGCTTTAACAAGTGTAGCTACAGGCAATTGGAGAACAGTCAAAATGGTGAATTTGCTGCTTATGCTCATTTATACAGTTTCCTGAAGACAGTTTGCTGTTGCTTTTTGGCATGTGTAGTAGTTTTTAAGCCACACAAAGGCTGTGCCCAGGTCTCTTTGATTTCCAGAGCGGCTCTCTTGGGCTAGGTGCAGTTGGGTGTCTGCCACGTGCTGCAGACCCAGTTTGATTTCCTGGGGCTAAAGGTGGGGGTGGGTTTAATGCTCTGGTGGCCCCTTTCATCTGCGTGGGGCTGGGGCTTTGTGAACATAGAGATGAGGCTCGGGCAGGGGCAGAGCCTAATCAATAAACCCAAGTGCCAGCTGGAGTGACTCTGCTTGGCAGGGCGGCGCCTGCAGCCAGACCATGTCCAGGCGATCAGAGCATTTGTTTTGTTCCTCTTATTATCAATTATCTGCGTTACAGCCACTTGGAAGCTTCTGGGTTCTGCAGAGCCACTTCCAACAAGACATTTTTTGCCCTGAGAGATTTAAGTAGATTGAGAGGGGAGCAGGGGGGTAGGAGGGAAGAAGAAGAGCAGAGAACAGCATTTGCTCATCAGCAGCTGTCAGAATCCCTGTCTGGCCAAGCAGTGGAACACAGACACCCCATCCAAGCTCTGTACCTGAGCTCGTGGAGCTCTGAAGCCAACAGCTGATAGGAAAATCCACAGGGACACTTGTGACACAGAGGCTTTCCCTTGCTGCCTGGCAGGGACACATCAGTCAGGGAAAAAACTCCTGTCAGGGTTCAGCAGGTGAGTCAGGCTTGGCCCTTTTGACTGTGGGGCATTCTGCTCAGGGTGCTGTCTGGGGTGGCAGCAGGGACCCCAGGCTGGGCACACACCCCTCACTGCTGGCTGTGGACCAGGCTGTCACCACAAACCACAGCAGGGCTGCAGGGAGCCCCACGCCATGGCCTGGGGCTGAGCTCCAGATGCTGCTGGCACTGCTGGCTGCTCCTGACACAGAAGGCTGGCAGCAAATCAATCACTGCACCGCTCCTGCAAGGGTTTCTCTGTCTCTTCACAGTCCAACTCCTTGCGACTACACAGAGCAGAGGCTGCGGCAAGGCCAGCTCTGTATGTCCAGAAGAGTCTGTACCGAGGAGCAGCAGCCACGAGGAGGGTTTGCAGTGTTTGTCTTCCCTCTGCGGCACCCACGCAAGCAGCCAGAGCTGGGGCAGCCAGGCCAGCTCCACGGGTGACTCTCACCGCTTCATGCCGTGGAGTTGTGCTTTTTAACAGCACTCTGTGGTCGGCACCAGATTTACAGGATTTTTTTTGTCCCAAACAAAAACCCAGAAGCTCTGCCGACAGGAGAACTCAGTCTGCCCCAAACTGCCACCCCAGAGCGTCTGTGCAGCCTGAGCTCCGGACGGGGCTGGCCGCTAGGTTGGACTGGAGGATCTCGGAGGTCTCTTCCAGCCTGCTGGATTCTGTGGTTCATTAACCTGAGGAAGGATACCTGCTTGGACACACACCTGACCCACATCCCAACCCGTGCGGTGACTCTCACTTGTACCCTGGCACACCTCCCCCATACTCCAAACGCTGGGGCCGCAAGGTGAGCAGCGACAGCAAAAATCTTCCACCAATTCCCTTCACTAGACAACTTTGCCCAGAATATACACAGAACAGACACAGAGGCGGAGGAAGCGCAGAGAGCAGGGAAACGCAGACTGCCGCAAAGCACATTTCCACCCTGCCTCACATTCACATCTCATCTGACAGCCGCCAGTCAGGGTAAGTAAAAGCTCCGTCCCCACGGACGTGGCTGAACGAATGCACCCTGGGGCAGCTGTGCGGCTCCGCTCCGGACCGGCCGAGCCCCGCAAGCCAGGCCCGCGGGACGCCTCCCGCCACCGCCACCGCCGCCCCCTTGCCAGCTGCCGCCGCAGAGCTCGCCAGGGCCGGTGCGCGGTCGGGGCGGGGGGGTGCAGGAGGAGCGGATCGCTGCCCGGCCCCGCCCCGCATCGCCATGGCGGCCCCGGACGCTGGCCCCGCCCCGCCGCGCGTGACGCCTCTCGCGAGCGGGGACGTCATCGGCGCGCGCGGCGCGGGCGTTCGCTGTGTCACGGCCCGAGGCAGCGCCATGGAGTACCTGATCGGCATCCGCGGTCCCGACTACGTCCTGGTGGCTGCCGACACCGTGGCGGCCTCCAGCATTGTCCAGATGAAGCACGGTGAGAGGCCAGGCCTGCGCTGCCTCGGGCGGCCCCTGAGCCGCTCCCCGAGGGCTGAGCTGGGGGCGGCAGCGCTGCTGTCCCGGGGCGGGCCTGGTGCGGTACTGGTGGGGGGCAGTGAGGAGCCAGCGGCACCTGGGCTGGGCTCCCTGGGTAGGGTTTGGGTGTTCGCAGCCTCCGGCTGAGCCTGAGGAGAGGCAGTTGGGCGGGGGGGGGGGAGGGTAAATGCTGCTGTGTCAGTTCGGGCGTTGTTCTTTGGAGTACCTCGGTGAGGAGGAGAGGCTGAGAGACCCGAGCCTGTGGTGAGGAAAAAACCTCCACACGTTTCGGGTGGCTCCTAGAATATGGTCACTGACTGCTGGGGGCTTTAATTTGTAACTGGACTGCAAGGGCTGAACCTTCCCTGAACTCAGCCTGCCGCTGCCATGCAGCCGCTGGGTGCTTTATGAGCCCTTGAGCCCCTGGTACAGGATTGGGACACTTGATACCTGTCTGGCAGCAGAGATTATTCTGCAGCGAGTGGTAAACTGAATTCTCCCCATCCCATGGGATGAGGAGGAGTGCAGGGATCTGAGGGAATCACTTTGGACCTTCCCACTCTATTTCTCTGGGTTGTGTTTAACAGGTCTTTGTTCGGTGCCCCTGGTTGTGAGAAGGTCATGATTTGTTTGCTCAGGTTTCTTTCTTGCCTCTGAAAAGTCCTGATGTGTTATGACATTAGCAAAGTAATGCCCTGTCTCGTGGCCATGACTCTTAATGTTGTTTTTCTTTGCCTAGACCATGACAAAATGTTTAAGATGAGTGAGAAGATCTTACTGCTGTGTGTTGGGGAGGCTGGGGACACTGTGCAGTTTGCAGAATACATCCAGAAGAACGTCCAGCTCTACAAAATGAGGAACGGTGAGCGAAGGAGGACAGTTAGTGCTGTGGCTGTGGGAGAGAAGTGGAGCTTAGAGCTGGGTGCTGGGGGACTGTGCTGCTCTCAGAGCTGCTCTGGTGTTAAGGATTTCGGCAGCAGTGGCAATAAAGGCAGGAGTGAAGAAAGGGAGGTTGAATTACATCATAGAAACCACAACCCAGAGCCCAGCTAACCCACTTGTAATAGAAATGACACAGTAACAGGCTTATTGGCAAACCATTTCCCTTAATACATCTATTGCATGCCAACTGTTACCAGTTTTCCTGCAAAATCCAGGCTGCATGCCCACAATATTTGACTTCTTTTTGGGAGCTCTTCTAATGGTCTGCAGGGGACAGAGCCACCTGGACTTTGAGAGCCCTTTTTGTGCTCGCAGCTTTCAGGATAAACTGGAAATGGACAAATGGCAGAATGGTTTGGCCTGTTTCAGACTAGGAAGGGGAAGTCAGGGAAGTGTAGCTATGGATTTGTTACCCAACACATTTCTTCTCTAGGTTATGAGTTGTCTCCTACTGCAGCTGCGAACTTCACGCGGCGGAACCTTGCTGACTATCTCCGGAGCAGAGTGAGTAATGGGCGAAGGATTTCAGCAAAGCCTGACAGGGAAAAATATCCACTTTTAAATACTGGAGTCTGAAAGGGATGGCAGCTTCTTGTCTTGAGTGATTAACTGCCTTTGAAAGGATTTTTGCCCTAAAATGCAGCTGGATTTGCTTATTTTAAACTGATTACTTATCAATAACTGATACAGCTCTGGCCTTACAATTGCAGCCTTGGGCCCTGTAAACATTTTATAAATACTACAGACAGCAAAGTGAGTTAAGCCTCTGACATTGAGATAAAGTAGCCAGTTTGCATGCAAATGCACTGAATCTGCTTAATCATCTTGGAAAATGACTTAGTGGAGCAGAGCTGTTTGATGTGCTTAGCCAAACAAGTCCCTTTTGTGAGCACTGTCTTGAGGCTCTCACTGAGTGCCCCATCTGAGCTGGAGCTGTGGTTTTGAGTTTTAAACTGCAGTTACTGATTTTTTTTTTTTTTTTTCAGGTTGCCTTTTTTCTCAGAGCATGGAAGGATGTGGTGGTGGGGCCAATGGATCTGGAAAGATCCAAGATTAGGAAGCATTTCAGTGGTGTTTGCCATGTGCTGAGAAAAGAGCAAGGAATAGAGTGTGACCTTACAACTACATCTGAAGGGCACCTACAGGAAGGCTGGGGAAGGGCTTGTGGTGATAGGATGAGGGGCAGTGCTTTGAAACTGGAGCAGAAGAGATTTAGGATAGCAAGGAAGAAGTTCTTCACAATGGGAGTGGTGAAATACTGGAACAGGTTGCCCAGAGCTGTGGTTGAGGCCTCATCCCTGGAAACATTCAAGGTCAGACTGGATGTGGCCCTGGGCAGCCTAATCTAGTTGGAGGTGTCCCTGCTACCTGCAGAGGAGGTGGACAGGATGACCCTTGAGGGTTCCTTCCAACCTGATGCAATCTGTGAATCTGTGTTGAAAATGAAGCTGAACTCCGTTGGGGTAGGAGATGGCATAAATGATGTTGTTCTGTCTGGACTGAAATGGTGTTTCACTGGGGCAGGTACTGACATCAGAGCTGTGGTGCTGAGCAAGGCTCTTCAAGAACTCATCTACAGGGGCAAGCTGAAATCATTGTTGTCATTTCTGACATGGGTGACAGCTGAAAGCAGCAAGTTTTTAAGCTACTGAAGCAGTCAGTGGAGGATCCTACCTCAGTTGCATACACAAAGCACTGCCCTTCTGGTTTAAATTATTTACAGTGAAGGTGGTGGGACACTGGAACAGGTTGCCCAGGGAGGTTGTTGATGCCCCCATCCCTGCAGGTGTTCAGGGCCAGGTCGGATGAGGCCCAGTCTAGTGGAAGGTGTCCCTGCCCACAGCTGGATCATCTTTAAGGTCCCTTCCTACCTAAACAATTCTACGAATCTATGAAATTTAGTTCAGCCAACTCTGTGGGTGAGGTATGGTTGGCAGTGATGCTGCTTGCTTCAGCTTTTGGTCAGGTGGAATTTGGAAGGTCTGGCTGTGTTTTGTGGAGCTCTCTGCGGTTCCTTTGAGGTCTGTGTGAAAGAAATGCTGCTTCATGACTGGCCCAGATGGGTCTTGGCTACCTCGTGCTGGTGGCTTGTCTCAAGGGCATGTGACCTACACAGATGGTGTAGGTGAGGCTGACACTGCCCTGCTCACTTAGAGCAGGTTGGAAGGGACCCCAGGGGTTATCTGGCCCAACCTTTCTAAGTGATAGTGCAGCTGAAATGAGCTGGCCCAGCAGCCTAGCAAGCTGAGGCTTCAAACTGTGCAATGTAAGGGACTCCACTGCTCCTTGAAGGAGAGGATTCCAACCTCTGACTGTTCTCATGGGAAACATTTTCTTCTGGATTCCAGTGGGAACCTGCCCAGCAGTAACTTGTCCCCACCACCCCTTGTCTTTTCCATGTGATTTAAAGTGCCTCCAGCAGGAGCCATTTCACAGGCTTTGTGGTAAGCTCACCCAGCAGGATGTGGCACTGATGTGCCACTGTTGTCTTCCTCTGTTGTACTGTGTCCCTTGAGGCCTGGTCCTCCCTGTGCCTCCCCTCCTTCCTGAGCCCACGTGTGCCTGTCTTCCAGCTCACCTGCTCCAGATGGGCAGCACAGTGGGGAGGGCACTGGCAGAGGCAGATGTGTTTATTTACCGGAGACAAAATGCTGTGCTGTTGCAGATGGCAATGCCCTGGGGCATCTGGCGCACTCTGACACGGCTGTCGCACTGAGCTCTGTGCTGTGGGGAGAGCTCTGCACTTAATGATTTGTTTGTGGGGTTTAGAATTTGATGACACAGACCTTGCCATCAGAATTCTTTCCCCCTTCCTCCCTGAAGTTTGCTACATTTCCATTGCAATCTGTGGGGTACCAGAAGGATTAGCACTGGTGCTCTGTAGCATTTCAATTGTGCCTAGGATTCCTGCAGGCTACTAATTTAATTAGGTGGATGAAAATGAAAAGGTAAAAAAAAAGCATACCATTGCCTCCTGTTAGGAGCAGGAAAGTAGTGCAGAAGAAGGGAGTTTGAGGGAAAGGAGAGTTTGTTGCTCTATTGCCACTCTGCAAAGTGGTGTTGTTGGGAGGCAGGAAGGGGAGTGGTGAACAGGTGCAGAATCACAGTGCTAGGGGTTGGAAGGGGCCTCAAAAGATCATCCAGTCCAACTCCCCTGACCAAGCAAGATCACCCAGGGCAGGTCACAGAGGAATGCATCCAGGTGGGTTTTGAATGTCTCCAGTGAAGGAGACTCCACAACCTCTCTGGGCAGCCTGCTCCAGGGCTCCAGCACCCTCGTAGTGAAAAAGTTTTCCCTTCTGTTCCTGTAGAACCTCCTCTGCTCCAGCTTGCCCCCAGTGCCCCTTGTACTGTCACTGGCCATCATGATCAGAGCCTGGCTCCATCCTACCAACACTGCCCTGCACATCTTTATCAGCAGCAGTGAGGGCAGCCCTCAGGCTCCTCTGCTCCAAGCAGGCCCAGCTCCCTCAGCCTGGCCTCACAGGGAGCTGTTCCCCTGCCTGCAGCAGCTTGGGGGCTCTGTGCTGGACAATTTCAAGCAGTATGCTTAGGTCCTTCTTGAACTGAGTGGCCCAGAACTGGACACAATATTCTAGATGTGGCCTGACCAGGGCAGAGTAGAGGGAAAGGAGAACCTCTCTTGACCTACTAACCATAGCCCTTCTAATACACACTGCTGCATGGAGCTTGTTCTGCACTGGTAACACCACTCTTACCTCACTTAGTTTCAGATAGGAACCTCATGGCTTGTGCCATCCAGGTTCTGATACCTTGGGGGTGGCTCTTGTGGGGCTGTGCCTTGGGGCTGTTGTTCTGGTGGAACATATGCAGCCTGCCAGCACTGGGATGGTAACTTCAAGCCATCACCTCACAGTGCTCTTTGCCTACTCGGAAAAAGCAATTTGTGGTTTTTCATCACATTTCTCTTTCAAACATGGGGTTTATGCTCCAGGGTAGGCTCTGAGAAGAACCTTTCTTTTGCTCTGTGAGGTCCTTTCCAACCCAAACCATTCCATTATTCTCTGGTATTACAGTTTCCTTTTGTGTGATGCAATGGAGGCAAACCCAGAGGCTGCTTTGGAGCCAGCTGCCACTCTCTAGTTCCTCCTTCACTGGTACCTACTGCAGCATCTCACTGACCTGCTGGGTTTAGGACATGTAACACCCTGCTGAGTTCGTGTGGTGCTGGGGGATAGGAGCAACCATCCCTTGCCCTTCCAGATGGGGAGAAGTTTGGTTTCTTGTTGTGATGCTCTGGTTAATTGTAGGTGACAGGGCCTGGCCTGAGTCCAGAGGAGGACTGTCAGTTCCTCTCTCCTTGTCCATGCTTGGCAGGATGCCTCCCTGGCACCCACCTTTCCCCCTCGCTGTGACTTTGGCTTCCGCCGCCTGTCACGCTGCTGCTTGTCACCACCCCACCTCTGACCCTGCAGCTTTCATGTTCCTCTCACCACTGTAAATCCTGAAGAATTTCACACATCTCTTAATTGCTGTGGTTATTTCAAATCAAACAGCATCCAAGTGCAAAGCTTGGGATGAGAAATGGAGCCTCTGGTGGGGAGGTAAGTTTTGGGGGACAGAAAATAGACCTTGTCTGTCCCGGAGCCTCGGTCTTTTGGTAGCCCTCTCATCGCATCAGTCTTCTGAAGGGGTCAGAACTGTTGGCATGGATTTGGTCACAAAAGCCAAGGCTGTCTTTGGAGTGGAGGAAAGGAGTGCCAGTCCCAGCATGCAGATGTTTGTCCTCTTCAGAAGTGCTGTCTGCAAGCGGCACTTTTAGTTCTGGAAGCAGTAACTGGGTGTATTTGCTCACATCTGATGCTAAGCACAGTGAAGGGCATCCAGCTGCTAGAGTGGGTCCAGAGGAGGCCACAAAGATGGTCAGAGGACTGGTGGACCTCTGCTGTAGGAACAGGCTGAGAGAGTTGGGGCTGTTCAGCCTGGAGAAGAGAAGGCTCCAGGGAGACCTTAGAGCTGCGTTTCAGTATCTGAAGGGCACCTACAGGAGGGCTGGGGAGGGGCTGCTCAGAAGGGCCTGTGGGGATAGGATGAGGGACAGTGGTTTGAATCTGGATCAGGACAGATTTAGGTTTGACATCAGGAGGAAGTTCTGCACAGTGAGGGTGGTGAGACTCTGGAACAAGCTGCCCAGGGAGGTTGTGGATGTCTCCTCCCTGCAGGTGTTCAAGGCCAGGCTGGAGGAGGCCTTGAGCAGCTTGGGCTGGTGGAAGGTGTCCCTGCCTGTGGCAGAGGGGTTGGAGCTGGATGATCTTCAAGGTCCCTTCCAACCCAAGCCATTGCTCTATGAATCATCAGCAGGAGGCCTTGCAGCTGAAGAACAGCTCAGATTTGTTCAAGTCTGTAGAACCATTTATTTATGGTTGAGTATCTCCCATATGGCTGTGTTGGTAATTCAAGTCACACAACAACTTGAGTGATCTTGTGTCATGGCTCTTAAGTATCAACTTGTGTGATGTTTCAGAACAAATAAATGATGAAATCCAGAGTAATTAAAGGAATGCAGCTGCATGGTGAGTTGTTTCCAGAGATCCCTGATTGCTTTGAAGATTAAATCACACCATTTGCAGTGATATGTTTGATATAGAACTGTAGCCTGCTTTCTTCTTCCTTACTGAAATATAATATCTTGTGATGATTTTTTTTTTTGAGTGCAAATTCACTCTTCTTAGTATCAAAAGGAACTCTTTCTTATGATAAAGTTAATGTTTTGGCCTTAGGGTGAAGCTGTGTCTGCTTGTGCTAGTCCATTGTTAGCTGCTTCTTTCTTTTTCTTGTTTTGTGGCTCTACACTTCCCAGCATTTTAAGAGCTGTCCTGTTAGTGTGATTGATAAGAAACATTATGTAAATCTGCATCTACTGCAAGTACAGAGAAGGTGTTTTGGGGAAAATACCCAATTCCAATGTTTTCTTCTGAACCTGCATTTAAAAATAGAATCATAGAATGGCTTAGGTTGGAAGGGACCTCAGAGGTCATCTAGTCCCAACTTCCCTGCCATGGGCAGGGTCACTCCTCATCTAGACTTGGCTGCTCAAGGCCTCATCCAACCTGGCCTTCAGCACTCCCAGGGAGGAGGCATCTACAACCTCCATGGGCAACCTATTCCAGAGTCTCAGCACCCTTGTGCTGAAGAAATTCTTCCTAAGATTCTCTCCCTCAGCTGGAAGAGGACATATTTAGACTGGAAATTAGGAAGAAATTCTTTACAGTGAGGGTGAGGAGACACTGGAACAGGTTGCCCAGAGAGGTTGTGGATGTCTCCTCCCTGGAGGTGTTCAAAGCCAGGTTGGATGAAGCCTTGAGCAGCCTGGGCTAGTGGGAGGTGTCCCTGCCCATGCCAGGGGAGTTGGAACTGGATGATCTTGAAGGTCCCTTCCAACCCAACCCATGCTATGAATCTTCTTCACTCAGTTGGCCGAATCAGCCCTGATGGTACAGATTAAACTTGGTGCAGGCAGTAGAACTCTTAGCTGCCAGTTTAACAAGGCAGTGTAGCACTGACTGTGCTGTGTGCAGGCTTCCAAATGTGCTGAAATGATCTGTGGTTAGGAGTGTGACTGAGAACAGAACACACTGAATTAACAGAGGGCTTCTTATGGGCTGCAAAATGTTCATGTTGTGCTCACACGCTGATGGGAAAAACCAACAAGTTTTATGCTCAGATGAAAGACCCTGGTGTGGAAACAAAATTTTTTTTTTTTTTTCCTAGCTTTCAATGTTCTGTGAAAGCTTTGAAGGATGCCCAAGCACTCAGGAGGATCAGTGTCTGATGGCTTTATTTGCTTACACATTCTGTGGTACCCAAGGAGCTGATGGATCTTAGCTTGAGCCCTGTGGTCTCCTGCAGACAGCACTGGTGTAGCTGTAGTAACATTTTATGGCCAGAAGCTGTGAGCCCAGCTCTGCTGCTGTTCTGTAGCTGCATGGGGTTGTTGAAAGTGTTTGCAGGTTTCAGTGCTGCTTCTGCTCTCCCTGTTGAGACTTTATTCCAATCAGGGCTTCCTTTGGTTGTTAGGTAGATTCCAGCCTGGCTTTGGGTGCAGGCCAGATGGGCACTGCCACAGAAATCACAGCCAGTCTGGGGGTGTTTTGTCTTACTGTAACAGCTTTTCCTCAAAGGAGAAGGTTCTGATGCAGAGCTTGTTTAAGCCATTGGAAGTGCTGCCATGTTGGCCTGGGGCAGGAGCTGGCTTCAGCAGGGCTTTGCACACTGGATCTGATTAATGACCCTGCAGACTTCCACTGCATCCACGTTCTGCTGGTGAGCAGGTGGTGCTCAGTCACACTTGAAGTTGTGGATGTCCCCTCTCTGGAGGTGTTCAAGGCCAGGTTGGATGAGACCTCGAGCAGCCTGGGCTAGTGGGAGGGTTTGGAACTGGATGATCTTTAACCCAAACCATTCTGTGATTTGGATGTGGCTGCTGTAAATAAACCAACCCATTTCTCTTTGCAGACTCCTTACCATGTCAACCTCCTCCTGGCTGGCTATGATGACCACGAAGGCCCTGCCCTGTACTACATGGATTACCTGGCAGCTCTGGCTAAGGTGCCCTTTGCAGCACATGGCTATGGTGCTTTCCTTACCCTCAGCATCCTCGACCGCTACTACAAGCCAGGTAAGCTGAGTCTGGAGAAAGAAAAATCTCCTGTTGCCAATTAATAAATTAAAGGCCATGAAGATGATCAGAGGGTTGCAGCACCCTCCCCTGTGGGGACAGGCTGAGAGAGTTGGGACTGTTCAGCCTGGAGAAGAGAAGGCTCCAGGGGGACCCTTAGAGCAGCCTCCCAGTACCTGAAGGGGGCTATGGGAGAGTTTGGGATGGACTTTTAACATGGGCTTGTAGCAACAGGACAGGGAGCAGTGGCTTTGAGCTGGAAGAGGGGAGATTGAGACTGGAGGTTAGGAAGAAATTCTTGCCAGTGAGGGTGGTGAGACACTGGCACGGGTTACCCAAGGAGGTTGTGGATGCTCCCTCCCTGGAGGTGTTCAAGGCCAGGTTGGATGAGGCCTTGAGCACCCTGGGCAGGTGGGAGGTGTCCCTGCCCCTGGCAGGGGGCTGGAACTGGATGAGCTTCAAGGTCCCTTCCAACCCAAACCTAAGAATCTACAAATCTCTGAACTCAGAGTGATGTCTGCTGAGTCAGACAGTCCAGCATGGCTGCTGTGATGCTGCAGACTGGAATTAGAGTTTTTATTAGAATCCCTGTAGCTATAAAGATTGCCTGCTGGCTTTGCTGACATGGTAATGTGAAACTTGTCCACTGCTTGAAAGCGTTTTCCTGTTTGAAGCATAACAGACTGGAAGTGAAGGAAGTTTCAATTTATTCTACAACATGCCCAGCCTGTCCTGGCCCATTAGCTGCCAGTAGTCTGTTCTTAATAAATAGCATTTTGATAGCTTTATCTTCTCCTTGCTGCTCTGCTGGCCATGACACATGCTCTTTCCCAAAGTATCAACCTTCAGAGGGCAGCCCCAGATCCTGTTGCTCCATATCTTGTGTGGTAGATAAGACATACAAGTGAGAAGCTACTCCTTCAGTATTCTGAGCCAGAGCTGATGGGGATGGGCTGGTTTGCTCTGCAGCTGCTTTTTTATGCACGTGGGAGCAGTTGATCATAATTTTTGTACTTGTCTGTGCCTGTCTAAAGTTTTAAATTCAGACTCACAATCCAGTTCTTGTGCTGCCAAGGAATAAACACAGCCCCAGCCCTGCTTTGCAGATGAGGAAATGTAGAAAGCTTGGAATATTGTTACGCAGAATTCCAGCGTGGTGGGGTTGGAAGGGACCTTCAGGGATCCAGTCCAACCCCACTCCTGAAGCAGGGTCACCCACAGCAGCTTGCCCAGGATCACAACGTCCAGGTGGGTTTGGAATCTCTCCAGAGAAGAGACTCCACAGCCCCTCTGGGCAGCCTGCTCCAGGGCTCCAGCAGCCTCGTGGAGAAGAATTTCTTCTTAATGCCTCATCTAAATTGAGCTGCTTCCAGTTTGAAGCTGTTACTCCTCATCCTGTCACTGCATGGCTTTGTAAAAAGTCCCTCTCTTTACACCATGCCTGATGAGAAGAGAGGCCCAGGCAGCTGCACCCCGTGGCTGTCAGCCCTGCGCAGCGCCGCTTGCATCCTGATGTGACAGAGCAGGCCCATCACACACGTGCCTGTGCCATTAGTAAAGCTAATACCCAGCAGGGAAGGCAGCACTAAAACCCATCTCCACCTCCTGTCACTGACTCGCAGCCGGCCGTGGACAGATGGAGCTGATTTAAAGCTGTAATAAACTGGAGGAGAGGGAGAGAGGCTGGAGCTGTGCAGAGCCCAGCCCCTGGCCACGGGAGGCAGAATTCCGTCATGCTTCCCCCTGGCTGGAACAAATCGATTCTCAATGGCTTGTTGCAGTGTGAGTGCTTCAGTGCAGGGCGTCCCCAGGACATCTGGAAAGTGTTTGCTGGGAGCTGGGAAGGAGGTTTTGGTGCTCAGCTGAAAAGTTGTTTAAATTTAATAAAACTTTCTGCTGAGAGAGATGGCCTCTAATGAAAGCAATCTGTGGATGTTTTCTCTTCCAGGTATCACACGTGAGGAAGCTGTGGAGCTCCTAAAAAAGTGTCTAGAGGAGGTGAGTTGCCAAAGTTGAGGCCCTTAAGATCTTGAGAGAGGAAGAGCTCTTTGCATTCATTTGCTGATGTTTTCCTCTTCCTCTTGTCGCCTCTTTTTGCTTCCCTTGCCAGAAGGGGTAATAAATGCACATTGAGCAGATGTGGACCAGCTACTGAGGGAAAGGATTTGTGGGCACCTGCATTGTCTTAGCATGGTTCATGTCCTCCAGAACATAAACTTGAAGCTTAATTCTTTGCTTTACTTCTCCATGCTTGGCATAACATTGATACAGTCTTGGACTTTCTCCATTCACATTTATCCTGAACATGATGCAAGCATCCTCCTGTTGTTTGTGTCACACTTCACTGGTCTGTGCTTCTAAGTCTGCTTCCAGCCTGTGAAGTGATAGCTGAGGTACAGATTTGACCTCCAAGTGCATGGTCAGCTTTAGTGTAAACAGAACCTCTCAGGCTCCAAGGCTTTTATCACAGGAAAATATTCTTTATCCTTAAGAGACTGAACTGGCTGTAACTGGGGAGAAACACCAGGAAGAAGTACTCTAAAGAGGGTCTGTTTGAAGGATCTGTTTGGTATCTTGTGTCCCAAGTTGTAGCCCACTCCAATCATCCTGCTGGAAGCATCTCCCTTGTTAAACAGGCTCAGGTATTTGGTTTGTCTAACACAAGTGGCCTTGCACCAGGGAGCAAACTCTCACTCATCAGTGAGAAGTCCACTCTAGTTGCTACCATCTCAGGTCACTAGAACCAGGCTGGAGATGTTGATGCACAGCAGCACATCCCTTGACTCTTGCTCCTGTTTCAGCTGTGAATGAATCTAATCTCTTTTGTCTCTCTGTCTTGTGTTGAACAGCTCCAGAAACGCTTCATCCTCAACCTGGCCTCTTTCAGTGCCCGGTTCATTGACAAAGATGGCATCCATGAAGTGGAAAATATACCCCTTGCCAAAGCAACATCCTAGCCCCTGAGATCTTTTCTTCAGCACTCTTCTTCATTCATCTTTGTTTGGTGATGTTTTTTCTATTCATTGGAAGCACACAAGTGCTGTGCTGTGCTGGGAGCTCAAATAAAGATTGACATTTATACTGCCACTTTTTTATTCCACTCATCCTTCCTGAGCCTTTCCAGTGAATTATTCCACAGTGAAGGTGAAACTGTGATTCATGGGGGCACATTCAGATTACTTAGCTTGCTTTCCTCTTCTGAGATTTTACTTCCCTCCAAGTTTTCTTGTGTGGGTAAAACTGGGGCTGTGTGTTCTAGATGAATGTGCTCTCCTCCACCCAGATCAACAAACACCAGGCAAGTGTTTCATGCTAAACATTCAGCATCTACTTTAATTCCAGAAACAGTAACAGTCAGGCTTTCAAAGCTGTACTTTGCTTTGGTTAGGTTTTGTTTCAATCTAATCCAAGTGAGAGATGAAAGAAAAGATTTTTCTAGTAGAATGGATTTTAAAATGCTGATGTCACTTAGCTCACCTGGCCATGGGGCTGTTGGGAGAAGAGATTGTGCTGGCACAGTGGTTTCACAAGGTTTTAAACTCCTCTTGTGAGACCCCACACACACCTCAAATACTGCCTCCAGTTGTGGTATCCCCATCACAAGAAGGACACAGAGCTCTTGGAGTGAGTCCAGAGATAGTCACAAAGATGCTCCAAGGGCTGGAGCACCTCTGCTATGAGAATAGGCTGAGGGAGCTGGGGTTGTTCAGCCTGGGTAAGAGAAGATTTGGGGATGAACTTCAAGCTACCTTCCAGTAGCTGAAGGGATCCTACAGGAAGGCTGCAGAGGAACTTTGCATAAGGGTGTCTGGTGACAGGACAAGGGGGAATGGATTAGATTGGGTCTTAGAAGTTCTTTAGTATGAGTGTGGTAGGACTCTGGAATAGGCTGCCCAGGGAGGCTGTGGATGTCTCCTCCCTGGGGGGGTTGAAGGCCAGGTTGGATGAGGCCTTGAGGAGCCAAGTCTAGATGAGAAGTGTCCCTGCCCATGGCAGGGAGGGTGGAGTAGATAATCTCTCAGGTCCCTTCCAACCTAAGCCATTCTCTGATTCTCTCATCTGTGTGATTTTTTGATTGTTGTGCCCACACTGAGAAGTGCAAGAAGGCAATTTGAGGAGAAATGAAACTGCAGCACTTCTCAATATTTGAATTGCTGTCAACTAGTAGAGCTTTGCTCAGGAGAAGAATCCCTGAGCTCTGCCCAGAAGTGACTCTTCATCAAGACTGCTTCCCTACCTGAACTGACCTTGAATGAGCTAAGTGTACACAGTGCTCTGTTGTGTTTGACCTTGGAAAAAGCACCTCGGGAAGAGAAGGGTGAATGTGTGGCAGGACAGAACAGCCAAGTTCTCAGCTGGGGAAGGTGAGTGACAGACCTAACTTGGTTTGGTCTTACCTTGGCAGTGTATTTGTGTTGGTCTCTTTCCCCAAGAAGCTCTCAGTCTCAAGGACTAAGTGTTTCCATCTCACTAGGCACTGAGAGCTGGATCAGAAACTGAGATTTGCTTTGTCACTGAAGAAATTTGCAGCTCCAGTCCCTTAACTCACAGGTTCTTAGAAGGTTTAGGTTGGAAGGGACCTTAAATAGCCAGTTCCAACCCCTCTGCCATGTGCACAGACACCTCCCACCAGCCCAGGTTCCTCAAGGCCTCATCCCACCTGGCCTTGAACAGCTCCAGGAAGGAGGCATCCAGGACTTCCCTGGGCAGCCTGTGCCAGTGTCTCACCACCCCCCGCCTGTGCCAGTGTCTCACCATCTATCTCTTTCATTTAGCCCTTAAATTTAATTCTTAACCCCAGTCCCACCAGGCTTTGTGTTTAATTCTTCCCAGCATCAGTTTAACTATCAGCTGCCTTTGTTGCAGTCTTGGCTGCAGTGACTTTTATTTACAGCCAGTGTCCAGAACTCCATTTTGGTAATTTTTTTTTTTTTTTTTTGTCTTTTGAAAACCTTTTCCAACTTTTCACTTGCAGTAGGAGAAGCCCCCAGCCTGATGATGATTTTTTTTCCCTTGGCAGGTCACATTTAACATGAGTGGAGCCTTCAGTGCTCCAGTTCTCACCCCTTCGTCTTGCATTAATGTATTTGTTTAGCTTAATGTGCAGCATCTCTCATTTATTTTTGCCACTGATGTTGGCTGTTTTTGCAGGTTTCTTGTCTCTTTTAGAGTCATCACTGCAGAGTGGCTGAGCTGCTGTGCTGGTTTTGTCACTGCATATCAACATGCCAGAGTCTCTCCACTGGAGGCATTCGTTAGTTCAGACACCAGAGCTGGGGTGTGGTGGTGCTATTAGATGATGTGAGGCTGGCAGAGAAGCTGCCTGGAGTTTTTATTGGCACCTATTTGCATGCAGGTGATTAATAAACATAAAACAATTATCCCCTTGCAAACACCCTTGCTGGAGTCAGGTTAGAGTGGAACATATGTTCTGCCTGAGGGCAGGGCCCAGGATCTGAATCCCCTGTTGAGTGAAAGATGCAAGGGGGGTTGCATCAGAAGCTGACAGAGCAGCAACCTTCTAGGAATGAATAAATGCAGACCTTTATTTATTTCAAACCAGCAGAACAAAAGAATTGGCCCCCAGGGAGGTTGGACTGTTAGGCTCTGAAGTAGATCCTTCTGAGGGCTTTCCAGGAGCTCACAGTGTTTAAGGAAGGGCTGGAAGTGGCTGTGGGTAACCTTGGGTTGTTTGGGAGCTCTGCTGATCTTCAAGTTCATAGACTCACAGAACTGTCAGGGCTGGAAGGGACCACAAGGACCACCCAGCTCCAACCCCCTGCCATGCCCAGGGACACCTCACACTAGCTCAGGCTGGCCACAGCCTCAGCCAGCCTGGCCTTAAACACCTCCAGGGATGAGGCTTCCACCACCTCCTGGGTAACCCCTGCCAGGCTCTCACCACCCTCATGCTCAACAACTTCTTCCTGACATCCACTCTGAATCTGCCTATTTCCAGCTTGGTTCCATTCCCCCAGAAGTTCAGAAGCACTCAGCTTCCATCTTTGACTAATAGATGGAACCTGTTTGAAAACTGTTTTACATTAGGGAAGGAGCTGAAAGTTTTTTACCTGCTTCAAGTTCAGCCCTAAAGGTTTTGGAAACTGTGTGCCTAGAATCCAGGAATCCCTTTTGGAAGGAATTGACCTTTCCACTTGAAAAAGCATCTGTAGCTATCATGACAGGCTGCTCTTTCACAAGGACCCTCTGTCAGAATTGAGCAGGCTGCTGCTTGCTACGAAGTTTTTTGTCTTTCTTCACATAAGAAGTGCCTGTTGTAAGCCAAGGTAACATATTCTGGGGGCATTGTAGCCCCAGTGAGCTGCTCTGCTTTGCTTTGCCTGGTAATTCTGACCATATGTTTGACTCCCAAAGCCTCAGGGCCTAAAGAGTTAACAAGGCACTTTTTCTCTTCAGGTTTCCTGTTTAAAGATGGTCTCTTCCTGAGCTCTGTGTGTGTAACAGATCGTTGCACCAACTCATCTCTCTTCAGGAGCTTGGAGGTTGCTCTGAGATCAGTTTACAAGGGAATGGAGCCTCTGTGCCTTAGGCCACGTTGTGGTGGGAGTGATTTGCTGAGAGAAGTCTGTGAGTGTAGGTGCAGGGTCCTGGATCCTGTTCTTGGTGTTAGTTGCACCTTTTCATGGAAAGAAAAAACAAATCTGCATTTGGTGGTAGGACCTTCATGGATGCAAGAAGTATTGCCACAGAGGACATCAATGCTCAGCTGCTGGGACAACCACACGAGCACAGTGGGGCTTGGCAGGGAGCTCTGCAGATCAGCCAGTCCAACCCCCCTGCTGCAGCAGGGCCACCCACAGCAGCTTGCCCAGGAGCACAGTGGCCAGGTGGGGTTGAAGTTCTGCAGAGAAGGAGACTCCACTACCTCCAGTGCCACCAGAATGCCTGTGGCACTTCATCTCCTCTTTCTAAATGCTGCCACTCACCTGTGGGCAGAGCTCTTGGGGCTCTCTGGAGAGGACCTGTGCACCTCAGCAGCCTCTTCCTTCAGCAGAGGGCACTGATCCTGCATGCACACTGCCACCTCCTCTCAGACTCCTTTGGCCTCTTCATCTCTGCACAGATCTGATGGCCACAAACTCGGGTTGGTGGAGGACAGCTCAGTGCCTTGTCCAGCAGTGGCAGTCAGGATGCCCAAGGTTGTTCCTTCCCTTGGAAGAGGCACATTTTGCTTTTCACACCTGCCAGGAGTTGTCCCACTGATCTGTGGGCTCACAAGTGAAGGCTGAGAACTCCTGGCTTGCTAAAATCATCCAAGACAGACTGGAACCCATCCTGTATGAGGTGATCCAAGCACTGGCAGCAAGCAGAGAGGTACAGCTGAAGGACCTCTCTCGTTTTGAAGGCATTTTCTGCCTTGCAGAAGCACTCTGACATGTGCTGTGTGCTCAGGCTGGGCATGCTCAGTGTTGTAGCATCAGCTGCTTGCTGGAGAGGGAAAGGCACAGCACCAGGAAAAACTATTTGCAAAGGATTTTCTGTGAATTCCACAGCAAAATCTCCCCAATTTTCTTTCCTTAAGCAAACCTCTGCCTGCTTTGGAGTATTCCAACACATTCCTTTGCTCCTGCCCACGACATGTGCTGAGGTTGTGGCTGAAGGTATCCTCATGGCTCTGGGCTTAGCAGAAAATCCACTCGTGTGTGTGATTAAAATATCCACAGTGGGAGTATGTGGGAGTGCAAGTGCAAAGAATGAAGCCAGACTCTGGGGATTGGGAAGAGATTTCCTAAGCTGTCAGATCCTTTTGTGGTTTCTTTTTTTGAATCTTGGAAACTCCTGTTGCTGGGCATGGCCAAGTACAGGATCTGAAAGGATCTCCAGGGTTTACTTATTTCCTGTTTTATTGATAGAATGAATTGGGTTGGAAGAGACCTTGAAGCTTTTCTGCTTCCAACCTCCTGCCATAGGCAGAGACACCTCCCACTAGCCCAGGTTGCTCAAGACCAAATCCATCCTGGCCTTCAACACTTCCAGGGAGAGGGCATCCCCCACTTCCCTGGGCAACCTGTGCCAGTGTCTCACCACCCTCACCATAAAGAATTAGGACTCACAGAACTGTCAGGGCTGGAAGGGACCTCAAGGAAGTGCCTGTGGATAACATTGGGTTGTTTGGGAGCTCTGCTGATCTTCAAGTTCAGACAATCACAGAATCAGGCAGGGTTGGAAGGGACCACAAGGATCAGCCAGTGCCAACCCCCCTGCCATGCCCAGGGACACCTCACACTAGATCAGGCTGGCCACAGCCTCAGCCAGCCTGGCCTTAAACACCTCCAGGGATGAGGCTTCCACCACCTCCCTGGGCAACCCCTGCCAGGCTCTCACCACCTTTATGGTGAAGAACTTCTTAACATCCAATCTGAATCTACCCACTTCTAGTTTTGCTCCATTTCAAAGTGACCAGATCCAAGCCTGTTTCTCTTTTCATTTGCCATGATCATCTTTTAAATCCTGTTGCTCTGAGTGGGCACATTTTAAGCAGAAAACAATTAAAACTGGCCCCTAACTTCAGCTGTCTTGGAGTGCAGGAGAAAGCTGTCCCAGCTCTCCCACCTGGGGCTTTGCTCTGGTGCAGCTGACATGCTTGCAGGGTCTGTGTGTTTGTGTTTCCCCTGCTGTGTGCTGCTGTGCTCTGGAGGAACGTGGGCAAGGCTGCTCGAGTGAGCACTGCCAGAGGTCTGCTTCCCTGCATCTCAGACGTCCACACAAGCTGGGTAAAGATTGAGGTTAACCTCTGCTGATGCTTTCAGGAGCTGCAAAGCCCACATGGTTTGAGTTTGGTTTCCACCTTGGCTCCAAAATCTGTGGAGAGCTAAACCAAAAGGTTCTTTATGTTTAAAAGTTGTGGGGAGGAAGCTTTATAGCAACACATGGCACTGGCAGAGACATTTTCTTGCCCTGGTCTGAGCAGAGCTGTTTGTGCCTCCCAGCACTCAGTTCAGCAGATTGAATGGCACTGACTACTTGTTTATTTATTTATTCATTTTTAATAATACTTTAAAACAACAATTTTCCTTTATTTTTAGGTTTGTTTTTTTCATTTGTACGAAAATCTTTAAGCTTTACCAGCTAAGACCTACAGTGCAGGTTCTCTAAGGCCTCTGTCTCTCACCCATGATGGAAGATACTCCCCAGCTCCTTTCACAGAATGCCAGCTTGGAAGGCTCCCCAAGGGTAATCTGGTCCTGCCTTGTCTTCCTGGGCACAGCCAACTGCTTCCCTTTGTGCCTCCAACCCTCTGTGGCTGTCCTGTGCAAAGAGGTGATGGACTCCACACAGAGCTGTGGGCATCCTCACTTCCACTTCAGCTGCAGAGAACCATACCAGCACCACAGAATGCCAGGGTGGAAGTGCCCCCAAGTTTCCAGCCTTTCAAACCCAGCTTGGAAGGACCCCAAGTTTCCAATTTTCCAAAGCCCATCTTCCTCACAGAGCTCTCCCAAGTGGGGCAGGGGCAGGGTTATCTGTGGTAAAGGCCCAGCCTGATTTAGTGTGGTAATTACTGCTCCTCTGCAGGCTCCCTGTGATGACCAAATGAGCAGGAAACTCCAAAAGCTGTAATATGCTCCTGACATATGACAAGGCTGGGTGAGAGGAAATGAAATGAAAATGGGTCAGGAGTGGGAGGCTGAGGCTGGAGCAATTCCCTGTGGTGCCAGAGTCCATTTAAGAGTCAAAACAGCAGCACATTACAAAGCAGGGTGTAAGAAGGTTTCATTGTCCAAGGTGAGCAAACTGGCCCTGCCACTTGCCTCCTCCTCAGCAGTGCCTGTAGCACCTGCAGCACACACATTGCTGTGCTGCCTCCCTGCTTTGGATGCTCTTCTGCCTTTGCTTCTGCAATGAGCCCAACAGGCAGCAGAGTGGAGCAGGGATTCTGGGAGGAGATGGCTTCTGATCATTGGAGATAATAAAGTTGTAGACTGTATCTTGGTCTGAAACAGGCTGTTGAAGCTGGGTTTGGAGGGGCTTGAGTGCCATGAGGATGCTCAGAGGGCTGGAGCTGCTCTGCTGTGGGGAGAGACTGAGAGAGTTGGGGCTGGGCAGGCTGGAGAAGGATCCCAGGAGACCTTCTTGTGGCCTTGCAGGATCTGAAGGGGGCTACAAGAAAGCTGGGGAGGGACTTTTGAGGCTGGCAGGGAGGGATAGGACTGGAGGGGAATGGAACCAAGCTGGAAATGGGGAGAGCCAGAGTGGAGGTTAGGAAGAAGTTGTTGAGTATGAGGGTGGTGAGAGCCTGGCAGGGGTTGCCCAGGGAGGGGGTGGAAGCCTCATCCCTGGAGGGGTTTAAGGCCAGGCTGGATGAGGCTGTGGCCAGCCTGAGCTAGTGTGAGGTGTCCCTGGGTATGGTCCTGGTGGTCCCTTCCAGCCCTGCCTGATTCTATGGTTCTGTGATAGTTGTCTGGTCCCATGTTCCCCCCAAAGTTCCTCCACAAATCACTTTGACTCTGCAGCTCTTTTCTCTAAGGTGAGAAATCTCACCTGCTCCTACACTGAGGAGTTTTGGAGTAAGCTTGCTTTGCACAGGGCTCAGTAAGAAGGATTTGATGTCTGATGTCACAACAAGGTGCTACTGGAATGTAAATGTAGCCCTCAGAAACCAAAAGTCAAATGTGCTGATGGCTTTGGGTTGGTCTCATAGGGGATGCTTCTCTTTTGGAAGGATTTGATGAGTGCTGGGGAGAGAAACATCCTTGGGTGATAAAATCTCAGTAGCAAATGCTGGGTGGGCAGCAAAGTCTCCAAGGTGTGATGTGACTCTGAGCTCCAGAAGGTTCTCAGCCACTCGTTCTGAAGCTCACTCAGTGAAGAACTGCATGGATCCTCCTTCCTCAGGCCTGGATCAGAGCAGAAGGTTGACTATGGCAGACCAGGGGTGTCCATTGGTAGAATGTGATTTCCTTCTTAGGATGTGCACTTGAGGACAAACAACCTGCAGAAATCAGCTGGAATTTACCTGAGCTGTGAGATTACAACTAGAGCCACATAGAAAAGAGGAGATTTGGGGTGTGACAGAGCAGGTCTGGACTGCTGGGTTTTTGAGTGCAGATCACCCATCCACACCACAGAAATGCTGCCTTCTGAGGGCTCCTTAGCCAGTTTCAGGCTCTGTGCAATGGTGAAGCTCAAGGGGAACCCAAAGCACTTCTGCACAGACAGACCCCTCAGCAGGTGAGGAGAGTGGAGGGCCCAGACACATCCTGACTTGCAGAACTTCTTGACCTGGAGCTTGGTCCTCCTCTGAAGACATTTCACACACCCCCAAAACTCCTGAGCTGTCTCCATTTAACAACTCTCCTTTGGCTCTAACCTTTGCTGTCTATCCCCGTGGGGAATGCTGGTGAATTTCAGGGGCTCATTTTAGCCTTTCCTCTGCTGAAAAGAACCAAATGAGGAGCATCTGAAGGTGTCAGGACAAAACCACCCAAAGGAGCCATCCAGAACAACACTGGCATCATTTTTGCTGCTTGCCTGCCTGAGAAAGGTTCCTGGGATGCCTCAGCAGTGTGATGACAGGGTCAGAGCTGGGCTGTCTGGCCCATGTCTGGAAGAATTATTGCTATTTATGGTGTCCTGTTGGAAGTGCAGCACTGCTCAGGTGGCTGCAGTGGGAATTCTTTGCACTCTAAAGGAGGTCAGGCAGGAAGACCAAAATGATACCTCCTGGCCCAGCGTGTTCAGACTCTGTAATGACTGAGCTCAGCCTCTTTCTCCCAAAGTCTGTTAGGATAATTAGGGCTGGAGTTGTGCTGCCCTGGCACTGCCTCTCTCCAGGCTGCTAAATCAATACTCTCCAGAGCAAGCTTTGTGTCCCCCATGCAAACAAGGTTCATTTTGCTGCCTGATTTGAAAATGTTTGGGGCTTTGGTGTTTGGGTTCAGTCACACTTGCAGGCAGAAGCTCCTTTGCTCCCTGATGCTGGCTCCTGGGATATTCTGCATCTCAAGTTTGGGATTTAATGGACTCTCTGGTACATGAAAGGAAGCACTAACTACAGGTCAGCAAAGGCTGCTTATTGTGTTGGTTTAGCAGAGAGAGCTGTTATTACCCTGGTGCTTTTGAGGTAGTCTGCTTAAAGGTAATTATTGAGTCTACCCAAAGCCCTGCAGAATGCCAGCACAACCCCTGCTGATGATACAGTTTGGAGTCAGAGCTCAGTGCTAACCTCAGCCTACCCTTGGGACAGCTCACTCCTGGGGATCCAGCACTGGAGGAGTTGCTGCTAACATTCTGCTGCTTTTCCACTTGTCAGGGATTGTTGTGTGGTTTCCCTGGACTTGCTCTTCATTCAACATTAATTCAAACAAGAGCTTGCTTTTTTCCTTCCCCAGTTCCCCTTTAGGATTGGAATTCCAGAATGTTCTCTAACAGGCGGAAAACCCACGGGCCTGGATCTATTTTTACTCCTTGACACAATCCCACGGATTTTCCCACAATGATATTTGTAATCAGTGTGGGAATTTATAGCAGGGCTCAGCCCTCACTTCTGTCAAAGAGTTGTTTGGGGTTTTTTTTCCCCTTCTCTCTTAGAATGGAAAAGCAAAAAACACATCAGGGATGGTCTTGTTTGACAGCAAGCTGGGAGGGGAACCCTGGTACTGACTCACTGCAGCTGAGAACTGACCTGGCACAACCTCTGAGAGGTCCTGCTCAGAGATCCCTGTGGAACTGCAGAGATGAAGGGTCCAAACTTTAGGGAAGCCTCAATGCTTTGAGAAAGTTCATTGACTCCTAGAATGGCTCAGGTTGGAAGGGATCTCAGGGATCATCTCCTGCAACCTCCCCGCGTGGTCAGGGACAGCTCTCAACTAAACTTGGCTGCTCAAGGCCTCATCCCAGCTGACCTTGAACACCCCCATGAAGGAGGCACCCACAGCCTCCCTGGGCAGTCTATTCCAGAGTCTCACCACTCTCATATTGAAGAACTTCTTCCTAAGATCCAGTCTAAGTTGATCTTACACAACATGTCCTGTGGTGGAGTCCCAGAATGCCAGGCTGGAAGCGACCCCAAGGATCATCTGGTGCAAGCTCTCAAGGTGACAGTGCAGTTGAACTGAGCTGGCCCAGCAGCCTGGCAAGCTGAGGGATCACACTGCCCAGTGCAGGGCACTCCACTGCTTCCACTGGGAGATGATGCCAACCTCTGACTCTTCTCATGGGGAAACATTTTCTCCTGGGTTCCAGTGGGAATCTCCCAGCAGTGACCTGTCCCCATCACTCCTTGTCTTTTCCATGGGACTCCTTGTCCAAAGGGAACCAACAAGTGAATCCAAATCATCAAACTTCCTCCCAATTAGGAGGTAATTGGTGGCATCCTGGCCTTTCAGGCACCAGCCTGGCTGCTCCTCATCAAACATTCCAAAGCCTTGCAGTTACCCCGAGAGGGAAATGAGGAGGGAGGAGGTTTTCCAGTGCTGTGTAATTACTGTCGGCATCTCCTGATTCTTTGCCTTGCTCATGGCTGCTGTGTCTAAGAATTCCTTGATATTCCAGGAGTGCCCTCACCAAGGCAGGTTTCCATGAGGTGGCTGCACCATGGAGTGGTCTTTTCATGCCCCTGTGTGCACACAGCTCCTTTCATCAGGCCTCCCAGTGGGGTTTGCTCTGCTCTGGTACCACCACACCAGAGGACGTCTGCGAATGGTTATTCCAGGAGCCTCATCCCAGGTGACTCCAGGCAGGAAACCTGTCTTGTAGCAGAGGAGCAGCTCACTCCCCTTCATCCTAATCCACTTGAGACGTGGATTATGCTGATGCAGAGCAGGGCACTCCTATTTTGGAAGCATTTGAACTAGGAGCAGTGCTTTCTGCTCACACCCTGCATTAGCCGACAGAGCTTTGAAGTGCAAACAAACCTCTGATGTGTCTGCAGGATTTTCATTCTGCTCCCTGCCTCTTCCTTCGGGAGGGTCCAAAGCAAAACCAGACCTGCAGAGCTTGGCACTGAGGGTTTTGCCTTCACAAACTTCTTGCCAGGGGACGTTTCCAAACCAATTCCCCATTTTAATTCATTCCTGAGTTTTCCAATGTAAGTTTCTGACCGGGAGCTGTCCCCACAGGATATCTTAGTGCGTGAAATGTTTCCTCTCATGGTCCCTTCTGGGGCTGTTTGGTTATTTCTCTGTTGTCTTCATCCCCTCCTGCAGCCTTCAGAGAAAACTGATGGGTACAGCTCTGAGAAGGATCCACTGTGACTTGAACCTGTGTCCTGCTGCCCAGGCTCTAGCTGTGCTGAGGGAAGACTGCAGACCTGCTCCCTAAAGTCTTCCCTCTCTTCCATCCTGTCAGGAGTGCTTTACAAGTCCATGAAATCTCACAGTTTCTCATCTTCTCTTCCTGACTGCTTTACTTCACCTCCTGCCTCCCATTCCAGTGCCAGCTTTCCCTGTTTGCATTCCCACACTCTTGTTGCCAGAGCTCTGCCATCCCCTGCTCGTGTCTTTCACAGGTGGTGCAGCTCCAGCCCTTTGCTCTCTCCTGACACAGAAGTCAGCTCCCATCTGACATCTCCCTGCCTGCTTTTCTGCATGGCTTTGCCAGCTGGGCTGGCCAGAGCTGCAAGTGGCATTCCAGATGGAATGGAAGTTGCATGGAACATTGCCATGCAGGCACACCTGTGTCCTGCAGCTTCTTTTGCTTTCTGGATTGTTCATCCTCTTTTAGCAGTTTTCTTTCTTTCTAAGCTCCTGAACATCAGAGGTTGCTGGTGTCAGAGTCCTGTCCATGGAATCACAGGAACATAGAATGTGAAGGATTGGAAAGGACCTCTGGATCTTTTCAATCTGAGTCCAACATCCCTACCAAAGCAGGACCACCCAGGACAGGCCCCATTGGAACACATCTAGATAGGTCTGGAAGGTCTCTAGAGAAGGAGACTCCACAACCTCTCTGGGCAGCTTCTCTGTCACCCTGACAGTAAAGAAGTTTTCCCTTATATTGAGGTGGAACTTTCTGAGTCCCAGTTTGTATCCATTGCCCCTTGCCCTGTCACTGGGCACCGTTCACTAGAGCATTGCCCCTTGCCCTGTCACTGGGCACCATTCACTAGAGCATTGCCCCTTGCCCTGCATTCACTGGAGCATTGCCCCTTGCCCTGTCACTGGGCACCATTCACTGGAGCATTGCCCCTTGCCCTGTCACTGGGCACCATTCACTGGAGCATTGCCCCTTGCCCTGTCACTGGGCACCGTTCACTAGAGCCTGGCTCCTTCTTGCCATCCACAAGCCAAACACAGCAGCTCATCTGGAGAGCTCCATTGCATCTGGCTGAGTGGGGTTGTTTTATCTGCTAGTTTATCACTCATTGTCTTGGTACCACGAGCCCCTTCTGCAGCTCTTCACAGACAGGTTTAGATTTGACTACCCTGAATAGCTCTGGAAGATCATTTCAGTGTTCCCCTCCAGCCCCAGCAGCGGCGCTGGCTGGCTCGGCAGCGACAGCTCCTGAGCTCTGGGCACGAGCTCCTGGCACTGCCTGAGCTGCTTGGGACTGCACAGAGCAGCCCAACCTCAGCCATGAAGCTGCAGGACACTTCTTAAATCTATCTGATCATAGAATATTGGTTGGAAAAGACTTCTAAAATCATTGAGTCCAACCACCAACCCAACCCCACCGTGGACATCAAACCATGTCCCACGGTGCTGTGTCCACAGGTTTNCTGGTGCAATTTCAGGCCTTTGCCTCTCACCCTATCACCTGATACCGGGAGATACACCCCCAGAGGCAGAGGGATCCTCGCTCACAAAGACAATGGAGGAGCCTTCTTCAAATAAAAAGAGGTTTATTAAGATCATGAGAATGACATCGTGGTGTGGGTGTTGTACATCTATTGCAGCATTAAGAGAAACAACAGCAAGTACAAAATCCTGCAGAATATAAGTCACTGTCGTCATCATCATCATCATCATCATCATCATCATCATCATCATCATCACAGCCTATCTTGTCCATGCTACAGTTTGGTGTATCCAAAACTTCATTCCCATTTCTAATGGCAGAAAAATCCAAAGACTTTCTTCTTTCCATAGAACAAAACCCAAACCAACCCCCCCAAAAAAACCCCAAAACCAAATAAACAAAAAAAGGAAAACAAACAAACAAAAAAAGGCAAACCCAGACCAACCCTGCCCCCACCCCCTCTCAATTTGATATAAATAACTTGCACTGGACATTTTAAAACTTTCAGATTTTAATTACACATAAATAAATATATACAGATTTAGAACAGTTCAGTTTGGCCTGGTTCAAGTTCTGCTCCTTGTGCTTTATTCATCATCATTAATTTTAGAAACTTTGTGTGCTGCTATCTGTAGCCCGTGGGGTTTTAATTAGTCCTGGGTTGAACTTCACCTGCTCTGTCTCTCTCCATGGCTGGGACCACAGCAGTTGGGAAGCTCCTCCATCAGCTCCTGGCCTGGGAACCACTGGATCCATATAGAGATGGTTCCTGCCCTTCTGGTGCAGCTCAGAGCAAATCAGCCTGGGGGGAAAAAAATCCACCTGGAATCTGCAAACTGTAGACGAAGTCTGAAAGGGCTTTAAATCCAAGGCAGCTCTGCTGGCAGACTTTCTCTTGGCCTGGCTTTAGGTCTGGGCTGTAGGGAGATGGGGAAGTCTCCTTTGTGTTTGCCTCTCAAAAGCAGCTGATAAATCCAGGTAGAGCCAAGGGTCCAGCTCCCTGCCCCCTACTGCTCCTGCCTCTGCTCCCTCCATCCCTGCGGCTCTTTGCTCTTTCCTCTCCGTTTTTCAGCGGGAGCAGATCCCTGCAGCGTGTCAGGGTTGCTCTAAGGGGTCTCTTAAAAGCAAAACAAAATAAAATTGCACATGACTTGGCTTCCTGCTTCCACAATTTAAAACAACCAACAAAACAAACATAAAAAAAAAGGCAAAACCCGAGGCCATCCACCTGGCTGATTTCCTCACTCTCTCTGCATCCTTTAGCATCTTTGCTTCTTAAGTTCTTTACATCTTCTTTTTCTTTGTTCTCTCGATGAGTTCCCTCCCAAGTTCAAAGGTAGCAGTTCAGAAAACAGTGCACTGGATCATCTCAACCCTGCCCAGTGCAACCAGGGGGAGTTCCCAGTGGGGAGAAGGAAGGGGCCAGGGCATTATTTCCGATGCTTCACGTCTTTCTCTGGTCCTTTGGAGTCTCCAGCCGTGTGCCCGTTCCCTGTGCTGTTCATGAACATTTTATCCAGCCCCTTCAGGGACTCGACCAGGTAGTTCTGGAAGGCTGTGAGTGCTGCACAGATGGCTGGGCCCCCAAAGCCGTGGGTTATCAAGCTGAAATGAGTCAAACAGCTCTGGACTCCGGGCTCTAGGATGAGCGAGGGGCGGCTGTTCCCCAGCGGGGAGCGGTCCTGGGCTATTAGGTCTGCAAACTCTTTACAGATTTGCCTGAAAGAAGAGAGGTTGAGGTTAGCAGAAATGCTGGTGGGAAGCTGCAGGGATGTGAGTGTGGCACCCTGGGAAGTGTTAGGAGTGTGGGCAGTAGGGCAAGGGAGGCTCTCTTGGGGTGAGGCAAAGTTGTGCCATCTAGGAGCAAACCCTCCCAGCTGTGCTCTCCACCTTGCTGCACATCAGTCACACCTCACAGAACAGAGTAGAACAGAATGGTCTGGGTTGGAAGAGGCCTCCAAAGGTCATCTAGTCCAGCCCCCCATGTGCAGCCTAGGAAGCCATCCCTTGCCTGCAGAGCAGCAAGCTTCAGGGCTCAAAGGGGCTGACCAGAAAGCTGGGGACAGGCTTTGGAGCAGGGCCTGTTGAGACAGGACAAGGGGCAAGGGTTTGAAACTACATGAGGCAGATTTAGACCAGGGAGAAGGAAGAGATTTTATATACTGAGTGTGGTGAGACCTTGGCCTGGGCTGCCCAGAGAGGTGGGAGATGCCCATCCCTGGAACCACTCCAGGTCAGGCTGTTTGGGGCTCTGAGCAGCCTGCTCTAGCTGCAGATGTCCCTGCTGGCCACAGCGGGCTTGGACTGGAGCAGCTTCAAAGGTCCCTTCTGACCCAAACCCTTCTGTGATTCTGGGGCTGATGCTGCCCCTCCAGGCTGTGGGCACCTTGCACAATGGTGGCTCCTTGCCATCTCCTACTCACTTGGTAGCCAGCAGCATGTTCTTCCTGGTGTGCAGCTCGGTGGGGTCGGAGTGCTGCCGGCACAGGTACTCTGCCGCCGCCTTGGCCGGGAACTCCGTTTCGCACACGTAGCCGAAATCCCGAGCCAGGTGCACAGCTTCTCCTAGGAGCAGGGCAGAAGAACAAGCTGGGTCAGTGCCTCTGTCAGTGCCTGTGCCAGAGGGGAGCACCTGAGAGTCACAGAATCATAGAATGGTCTGGGTTGGAAGGGACCCCACAAAGGTCATCCAGTCCAGGCCCCTCTGCCCTCAGCAGGGACATCCTCGACTAGATCGGGTGGCTCAGAGCCCTGTGGAGCCTCACCCTGAATATCTCCAGAGATGGGGCCTCAGCTACCTCCCTGCAGCACCTTCAGCCATCTCCTTGAGGTGGCCTCATTTCTGCTGGGACTGGAGCACTTTCCTGTCTCAGCTGTCACCCGAGAGTTCTCTCTGCCTTCTGCTCTTGGGCTGATGCAGAGACATCACTCAGAGTTTCTTATATTCAGCTGCCAGCCAATTAATCTGCATGGGTCCAACCCCTGCCAACTCTAAACAGAAGCTGCTTCTTTCCTTTGCTAGCTTCTGTATTATTACCTAGGAAGGTTGGACCAGGTGATCCCTGAGGTTCCTTCCAACCTGGCATTCTGTCATTCTGTGATTCCATGATGCTATGATTCTATGATTCCATGATGCTATGATGCTATGATTCTATGATTCCATGATGCTATGATGCTATGATTCTATGATTCCATGATGCTATGATGCTATGATTCTATGATTCCATGATGCTATGATGCTATGATTCTATGATTCCATGATGCTATGATGCTATGATTCTATGATTCCATGATGCTATGATGCTATGATTCTATGATTCCATGATGCTATGATGCTATGATTCTATGATTCCATGATGCTATGATGCTATGATTCTGTGATTCTGAAGTTCCATTATTCCACGATTCTAAGATTCCATGATTCTATGTTTCCATGATTTTGTGATAAACCAGCATTGAGAGGGAGCTGAAGCTGGAGTGGGACGAGGGAGCTCCTCTCTGGGCTGCTCCTCCAAAAGGAAGAGCAGCAGAGATGCTTCTCATTCACTGCATCTTTCTCTCCTTACTTCCTCCAAATTCTCCTGCCTGGCCTCTCCAGATTGAGATTTAAACAGGGGCTGGAGGGCGAAAAAGTGACCTTAGCCCCATGCCTGGCAGACAAAGTGAGCTGTGAGAAGCAGGCAGAAGGCAGGGGGCTGCATGCCCCGCAGCGAGCAGGGGCCGCGGCTGGCAGCGCAGGCAGCGAATCCATCACCCCATGGCCCTGCCCACCCACTGCTGGAATTGATCCAGCTCCAGGCATCCCCGTGGAAATAATCTGAGCTGATGGCAATTGATCATGCCCAACACCCGAAATCCTGGCTGGGCAGGCAGAGCTCATTTGACTCCCCCCCTGCTGCTCCTATGTATGAGCCCATCCATCCTGATAGCATTAACCCAGATCCCACCACAGGCTGTGAAGCTGGGCGGGGGGACAGTGTCTGTGCTTCCCATACAACAGTGATCTCCACTTCTCCTCCTCCTCCAAAGGAGGAGCAGACAAGGCCAAGCCAGAGAACCAGAACTGGTTTGTGTGTTAAGAATAAATAATCAGAACCCACCCAGAAATTAACAGTTGCTGACACTAAATGAGCTGTGTGACCTCATGGTGAGAGCTGAGGCTGCAGCCAGGATTTCTTTCCTCCAGGGGTGTGTGTGGGTGCCCACACAGCTGAGTGCTCTGAAGGCAGTTTGCATGCTGCTTGGAGAGGTTGCAGAGGAGGGGACAAGGGGTCCAGCTGTTGGATGTGGCATTGAAGCCACAGCAAGTCAGGGCCCAAGCAAGGGAAGGCTGGGGGAGAGTGCTAGTGGGGTAAGAGGCCAGGCAGGAGCCTGGCTGCATGGACACCATTGGGAGAGCTGAAGGATGCTTCTGGAGTTGAAACACAGCTCTGCTGCTCCTCTGGGTCCAGGCTGCAGCTACTCCCACACAACAGGTGCCCAGGAGAGGGCAAGTGCTGAGTGTGCATGGCAAGGGCTCCCAGCTGCCTTTCAACCCACAGCCCTCATGGTGCTCCCTGGGTTCCTGCTCTCCTCATCTGTAGGAAAGAATCATCAAATCATTAAGGCTGGAAAGGACCTTCAAGATCATCAAGTCCAACCATCAACCTGACACCACCATGGCCACTAAATCATGTCCTGAGGTGCCATGCCTACACATTTTTGAACACCTCTCTGGGCAGCCTGTGCCAATCCCTGACCACTCTTGCAGGAAAGAAGTTTTTCCTAATGTCCAACCTAAACCTCCCCTGGTGCAACTTGAGGCCATTTCCTCTCATCCCATTGCTTGTTACTTGGGAGAAAAGACCAACTTCCACCTGGCTCCAACCTCCTTTCAGGGCGTTCTAGAGAGCTGTAGAGAGCAGAAGGTCTCCCCTCAGCCTCCTCTTCTCCAGACTAAGCAGCCTCAGCTCTGGAGGAACAGCTCTGGGTCAGCGTAAGACAAAGTCCATCAGCAGGGTCTTCAAATGAGCAGGCTTTGGGAAGGAAGAGGGGAGAAAACGAAAGCAAGACTGCAAATGCCCAAGAAAGGAGGTGCCTGGGGCACAGCCAGTGGTGACCAGGCAATGGCACCTTCCTCTGGTGCAACACCTCCCAGCACCAGAGCAGTCTGTGCAGGAGGAGCTGATGCCCGTCTGGCACGCTTGGCATCACTCCTTGTTTACTGTGAGCTGGTGAGGAGGAACCAAAACATCAGCAGGCACCTGAGATCCAAATGGACATTTCTTCTTTGGCTCTTCTTTCTTTTCTCCTCATGGAAATCGCCTCTCATTCAGCACCACCCAACTGCCCTCAGTGACAAGCTCGGGCTAATGAAGCAGCTCCTTTCATTTGCTGCCAACAATGGAGGTGATTTTCTATTCAGCGACTGCAGGCAGCTGCCTCCAGCAGGCTGGGTGCAGGCACAATGGATTCCACAGCTCCAAGGCAGTCGGGGGCTGTCAGCACTTGTGTCCCAGGTCCTTCCCTCCCAGGATGTGGTGGTGACATCCTTGTTTCCACCGTGGAGAAAGTGGGAGGGGAGCAAATAAATAAGGAAGGGGCAGTTCGCTGCCTGCTGAGCCTGTGCTGCCCTCAGCACCTTCTCCCTGCCTCAGCTCTTAACCCCACACTCCAAGGGCAGCTGCTACAAACTGCACCTTCACCTGCCAGACCTCAGAGCTGGGTGGCATCTCCTCCTTGACTCCCTTGTCAGAAACAGGGCTCAGAACATCTCCTCCTTATATCAGACAAGACACAGACACAGGTGTGGCAATGCAACCCTGAGAGAGCAGTTAATGGTGCACGTGGGTGGCATGGTCAGAGGCACCTGAGATGTGTGCCCAGGTGGCCCTGAAGGCAAATAGCAGGACCAGAGAGGTGATTGTCCTCCTGTGCTTGGCTCCTGGAATACTGGGTTCAGTTTTGGGCCTCTCACTCTTTTATGATTAACACATTCCAAGAAGGACATTGAGAA
>WBNM01027534.1:30110-48281 GCA_013399055.1 Ramphastos sulfuratus | reverse complement strand
GCTGCCAGTGCCCAGTGCCAGCTCCTGCTGAGTTTCCCAGGGATGTTCTGCTCTCCTACATGCCACGAATTAAGATCTCAATAAAACCAGTGTCAGGATGAGCTTTGACCCTGGAGGGGATCCCTGATTCCTGCAATCAGCTCCTAGATGCTTCCAATCCATTGGGATTGGGCAAATTCCCTCCCAGCTGTCCCTCCAGTGCTGGTTTGATGCTGCAGCAGGAGCAGCCTCACTACTTTAAGGCTGTCAGAAGTTGCTTTCTTGTTTTGCAGGTGGGCAGCAGGGCACAGGGAGAGAGGATTTGCTGCTCCTACTTTCTCTTACTTTCGTTGGGTTTTTTTTTTGGCAACCACAAACTCGAGTGAAACTGCACCAAGGTTTTGAGGCAGGGGAAGGCAGAGGAGGAGAGGGGCAGGAGAGTGCTGCAAGCTGAACTGTGTCATTGGATTCTCCTTCCACTGAGCTGCCCACGACTTTCCTACAGCACAATTCCCTCCCTTTCTGAGTTGCCCTGTTCAGGAGCTCTTGGACCTTTTCTCCTTCCCAAGATATAATTTCATCTTTATTCCCCTGGGCCTCCCTTGAGAGAGGGATTCACACAACCAAAGAAACATCTCCTCCTGGCCCCATGGCATCTCCCACCCTCCTTATGCCCCCTGCCCACCTCACTGCCCTCCACAGGGCTGCTCCCCAAGCCAGGAGCTCTGCTCATGGTTCCTTCTCCTCCTGAAGCTCAGCTCCAGACATCTTGGAGCTATTTAAATATTTACAGCAGACGGTGGTGAAAAAGATTGAGCCATGAATTATTCACAGCTTCACTTTTATCTTGGCAGGGGCCCTCGTGTTTAGCAGGGAGGATTCCTCTGGTGGAGGCATGGGCAGGGTGGTTGGGAAGGTGGTCCAGAAGATGGGGGAGAAGGTGGGGGAGGGAAGGAGGGTCTGGTGGTGCCCAAGGGGAAAGCAAGTGGGCACCTAGAGGGCAAGGTGAGATGAAGCTGGCACCGATGCAAGAGGTTGCTTCCTCCTCCTGGCACCCCTGAGTGGGGCAGGGCTGGTACACGAGGAGGACAGGTTGGTGCCCTGCTGGTGCAACCTGGGCACCTGTGCCAGAGGTCTCCAGCTGCAGGAGATGCTGCACAGAGCAGTCTCACCTGTATGGCCACACGGGAGAACCCAGCAGCACCCAGGGGGCAAGTCCTGACTCTATGTCTGTGTGTCCCTGAAGTGGGCACTTCCAAAGGGTCCTCATCCTTCTGCCCTGGCTTTGGGCAGACTGGGAGCCCAGCCTGTGCAGCTCAAAAGCCTGCCCAGAGTGGAGTTTGCTTCTCTGGAGGCTTTCAAGCCCTACCTGGATGCTTTCCTGGGTGGTCTGCCCTGGCTGACCCTGCTTTGGCAGGGGGGTTGGACTGGGTGACCTCTGCAGGTCCCTTCCAGCCCCTGCCATGCTCTGAGGCTGTGATTCCCATGGCTAACACTGTCCATGCAAGTGATTTCCAGCATGGGCAACGTGCTGCAGTGTCCCCCCCACCCCCACCCCTGCTCCTCCTCACCCCAAAGATGCTCACAGAAACAACCCAGCCCCCTGCCAGAGCCTTTTTCTGGGGACTCGAGGGCTGCATCACACCCTGGAGGTAAAAATAAGTGTCAGAAGTGTTCCAAAACCTCAGCTGCAAACCAGAGGGGGGGGGATGGAAAATCCTCTTTGCCATTCTGTCCCTGGCAGCTTCCCCCCCTTGCTGGGACTGACTCCCACCAGCCTGCAGATGGATTTCGACACCGTTTGGGATCTAAAGGGGAGCAGGTGATGGGAACTGGAGTCAGGTTTGGGAGGAGAGGGGAAAAAAAAACCAAAACAACCCTCCTCAGCCCTCTGCCTCCTGTCCCTGGGATCAGGGCTGCTTCTCCAGCTGGCAGCATCTTGTTTGCATCCAAATAAAGCTCGGCGCAGGACCAGTCCCACCGGTGGGGCGGTGCAGGAGGAGGCAGCAGCATCCCGCGGAGCCCTGCGCAGGGGGAGGGCTGCGACACTGCGGTGGCTTCCGAGGAGCAGGACACCCCTGAGCTCCGCTGCTGCCCACAGTCCCTCTCCTTTCCCTCTTTTCCAGGCTGTTGCATTTTCCCTGCCTGCAGCGGGAGGCTTCGATTTGCAGCTCTGCTGCCTTCGCAGCCCCGGCGAGAGGGAAATTAAACGGAGGGTTTAGAGCTGCTGCCTCCCATGGAGGCTGAGAAGCTTTCCCAGAGCAGCCAAAAGGCAGCTCACAAACCAGCCCAGAGCAGGGGCACAGGTTGAGAAGGGAGCTGTGGATCTCCATCCGGCCCAAGCAGGGCACCCACAGCACAATGCCCAGGGGCACAGTGCCCAGGGGGGGTTGGAAGCTCTCCACACAAGGAGGCTCCACAACCTCTCTGGGCAGCCTGCTCCAGGCTCCAGCAGCCTCACACCAAACAACTTTCTCCTCCTGGGCTCCACTCTGTGCCCATTGCCCCTTGGCCTGTCCCTGGGCACCACTCAGCAGAGTCTGGCCCCAGCCTCTTGCCCCCCACAGCTCCTTTAGCTCTTGCTGGGCACTGCTCAGCTCCCCTCTGGGGCTGCTCTTGTGCAGGCTCAGCCCCAGGGCTCTCTTGCTCCTCCCAGAGCTGCTCCAGGCCCCTCAGCAGCCTGCCCTGGACTCTCTGCAGCCCTTCTGCTGAACTGGGGAGCCCAGAACTGGACAGGAGCAGAGCAGAGTGAGAAGAAAACCTCCCTTGTCCTACTGACCACACTCTTCTTCATCCACCCCAGGACCCTCATTGGTCTTCTTGGCCATGAGGCAGCATTTGGAGGTCTTCACCTTAAAACTTGGATGCTTTTAGTGACCAGCACAGATTGTCTGCATGGGTAGAGACTGAGCACCAGCAGCCTGCAAATGGGAGGTGCTCTGGGAGGCTTTTGCAGCTGGCAAAGCTGAGCTGCCCTGTTGGTGCCTGAGTGGACAGGTCCCATCAGCAGAGCTTCCCTCACAGGTTATTCAGCCACAAAAAAAACCCAAACCAAACAAACAAACAAAAAAGAACTAAAACCCAACATGAAATGATTCTGAGCCATGGAGATGCCCCAGCAAGGGCTGTGTCCTGCCAGTGAGGTGAGAGAGAGGCAACATTCCTAGTTAGGAGATGGAGAAATGAGCTGTGAGGAGCTCATCTGAGGAGGAGAAATTCAGAGGCCTCCATTGAGGGCTTGCCCAGCCTGGTAATTAAATCCCAGCTCTCCCTTCCCTGGGAAAGACCTATCATTATTTCCTTGCTCCCAGAGGAGAATTAGTCACTGCTGGCCCCAAAAAGAAGTTTTTTTCTTCTTTCGTCCTTCTCCTTGCCAAGGAGGATGGACCATGCCCAGGCAGCTGAGCAAGGGCTCTCACTCTCCCTCTATCCCAACCAGGAGCAGCTCTGCTTTGATGTGGAATTTGAACCCCCAGAGCCAGCCCCTGCCTACCCAGATCTCAGCTCCTCCTCAGGCTTCCTGTGCTGCATTTCCTGGGGGGAAAGAGTTTAATGTTTGCCTTAAAGACTTCTTCAAGTAGCTCCCAGCCCTGAGCTGCTGGGGATGGTGCCAGGTGGCAGGGCTGGGCAGGGTCAGGGACTCCCATCAGGGCAGGCAAAGCTGGGATGCAAAGGAGCAAAAGAAAGGGAACACAGCAGGGACAAAGGAACATTCCTGCCTTATCCCAGCAGTGCTGGAAGGGGACACAGCAGGGACAAAGGAACATTCCTGCCTTATCCCAGCAGTGCTGGAGAGGGAACACAGCAGGGACACAGGCACATTCCTGCCTTCTCCCAGCAGTGCTGGACGGGAACCCAGCAGGGACAAAGGAACATTCCTGCCTTATCCCAGCAGTGCTGGAGAGGGAACACAGCAGGGACACAGGCACATTCCTGCCTTCTCCCAGCAGTGCTGGACGGGAACCCAGCAGGGACAAAGGAACATTCCTGCCTTATCCCAGCAGTGCTGGAGAGGGAACACAGCAGGGACACAGGCACATTCCTGCCTTCTCCCAGCAGTGCTGGACGGGAACCCAGCAGGGACAAAGGAACATTCCTGCCTTATCCCAGCAGTGCTGGAGAGGGAACACAGCAGGGACACAGGCACATTCCTGCCTTCTCCCAGCAGTGCTGGACGGGAACCCAGCAGGGACAAAGGAACATTCCTGCCTTATCCCAGCAGTGCTGGAGAGGGAACACAGCAGGGACACAGGCACATTCCTGCCTTCTCCCAGCAGTGCTGGACGGGAACCCAGCAGGGACAAAGGAACATTCCTGCCTTATCCCAGCAGTGCTGGAGAGGGAACACAGCAGGGACACAGGCACATTCCTGCCTTCTCCCAGCAGTGCTGGACGGGAACCCAGCAGGGACAAAGGAACATTCCTGCCTTATCCCAGCAGTGCTGGAGAGGGAACACAGCAGGGACACAGGCACATTCCTGCCTTCTCCCAGCAGTGCTGGACGGGAACCCAGCAGGGACAAAGGAACATTCCTGCCTTATCCCAGCAGTGCTGGAGAGGGAACACAGCAGGGACACAGGCACATTCCTGCCTTCTCCCAGCAGTGCTGGACGGGAACCCAGCAGGGACAAAGGAACATTCCTGCCTTATCCCAGCAGTGCTGGAGAGGGAACACAGCAGGGACACAGGCACATTCCTGCCTTCTCCCAGCAGTGCTGGACGGGAACCCAGCAGGGACAAAGGAACATTCCTGCCTTATCCCAGCAGTGCTGGAGAGGGAACACAGCAGGGACACAGGCACATTCCTGCCTTCTCCCAGCAGTGCTGGACGGGAACCCAGCAGGGACAAAGGAACATTCCTGCCTTATCCCAGCAGTGCTGGAGAGGGAACACAGCAGGGACACAGGCACATTCCTGCCTTCTCCCAGCAGTGCTGGACGGGAACCCAGCAGGGACAAAGGAACATTCCTGCCTTATCCCAGCAGTGCTGGAAGGGGACACAGCAGGGACAAAGGAACATTTCTCCCTAATCCCAGCAGGAAGCTGTTTCCCACTCGAGGATTGCTTCTGGAAGCTCCCCAGGGCTCAGCTGTCCAGGGGTGCAGCACATCTGCATGCAAACAGAGACTCTTCTGCCTCAGAGTCCTCCAGGCTGACCAACATGGGCTGCCCAGGGAGGAGGAGAGGGATGGGGCCAGCAGCTCCAGACCCTTCCCACACCCTGCCTCTAGGGATGTGTGCCCTGGGGGGCTGTGCTCTAACAGCCCTGACTGGGGCTGCATGGATTTGTCCCTGTGTGTCTGATCTGTGGGGCTGGGAAGATGGATCAGCCCTCAGCTGTGGTCCAGCACCTTCCACTGGTGGCCCAGCACCTTCCACTGGTGATCCAGCACCTTCCACTGGTGGTCCAGCACCTTCCACTGGTGGTCCAGCAACCTTCACTGCTCCTTTTCACCCTCCTAGCAAAGCAATGGGAACTGGGGAGGGAGGCTGCTGCAAAGCAGCACTGGGGCTGGGCTCAGACAAGTTGCTGATCACCACCAGGAGCTTTTTCCTTCCTGTTCCCTGCCTGGTTCCCAGATTCTCCCCCCCCCATTTTCAGCCCAGCTGGCACACCTGGTCCTGCCCAACAGGAAAACCTGTTCAGCAGCATCACCTGGGGAGCTGCAGCCTTCCACATCTGAGGGCTAGAAGAGCACCTGAGGAGTGAGGTTGATAATCTGGTGAGCAGCTCCACCTGCCTGAGCTTGGAGAAGGACCTTTGGCAGAGGCAGACCAGGCTGGGACCACGGCTGGAGCTGCTGGGACAGTCAGGTACAGTCTGCCCTTGGGTTCAAACAGCTGAGCCAGGCCAGGAGAAGTTTGGAGGGGAGCAGAGGTTGTGCTTTGATTATTAGAGAATCCCAGAATGGATTGGGTGGGAAGAGACCTTCAAAGTTCTTCCAGCCCAAGCCCTACACTCAGCAGGGACAGCTGCAGCCAGAGCAGGTTGCTGCCAGCCCCAAACAGCCTGAGCTGCAGTGGTGCCAGCCATGGGGCAGCTCCCACCTCTCTGGGCAGCCTGGGCCAGGCTCTGCCCACTTCTAGTGTCAGAAATGTCTGTCTTGTTTCAGAGAGCCTCAGCTGCCTCCTGGGCTGAGCTTCAGCAGTGTGGGCAGCAGGGGCAGGGAGGGGATTCTGCTCCTCTGCTGTGCTCTGCTGAGACCCCCCCTGCAGTGCTGGGGTAGCTCTGGAGCCCTCAAACCCATTGCCCTTTGTTCTGTCATTGCAAGCCCTTGTCAATAGTCCCTCCCCAGTCTTCCTGTAGCCCCCTTCAGACCCTGCAAGGCCACTCCANAAACTCTGTCCCCAGCTGTCTCAGGCAGAAGCCAGCCCCAAGAAGCGACTCCGGGAGGCTGCGGCTCAGAGTTTCAGGCGCGGCAGATGTTGTGACAGCTCCCTGGCAGCTCCTGTCTGCCTCGCCCTCCCCTGAGGGATGCAGGCAAGGGGAAGAGGCTTTGTTCACAGGGAGGATGGGGGGGAGGTGAGCTCCCGTGGGTGGCTTTGTTTCTACCCGGGTGGATGTGGCTGCCTCGGTGCAGGGCACACAGCGGCGGAGCGGGGGTGCGGAGCTGGCTGCTGAGCAGGCAGCAGCAGCAGCAGGGTTGAGGGCTGAGGGGGTGGGGATGGAGGGCTGAGGGGGTGGGGATGGAGGGCTGAGGGGGTGGGGATGGAGGGCACCGTTTTTAGGGCAGCAATGAGAAAGCAGAACCCCCCACCCCCACCCCTCCAGGAGCCAGCTGCAGTGATTTGTTTGCTCTTTTTGAATGCTGCTTTTGGATGTCGCCCCCCAGCCAGGCTGCAGGGGGGGCAAAGGCTGTGACTAAGAGCTTCAGAGTGTGGAAGTGCAGCATCAGGGAACCATGGGTTAGGTTGGAAGGGACCTTAAAGCTCAGCCAGTGCCAACCCCCTGCCATGGCAGGGACACCAGCACAGCTTGCTCAAGGCCTCATCCAGCCTGGCCTTGAACACCTCCAGGGAGGGGGCACCCCAAACCTCCCCTGGGCACCCTGTGCCAGTCTCCCCCCACCCTCACTGCCAAGAATTTGTTCCACCTCTCCCAGCTCAAAGCCACTGTCCCTGTCCTGGCACTCCCAGCCCTTGCCCACAGACCCTCCCCAGCTCTCCTGGAGGCTGCTCTGAGCTCTCCCTGCAGCCTTCTCCTCTCCAGTCTGCACAGCCTCAACTCTCCCAGCCTGTCCCCACAGGAGAGCTTCTCCAGCCCTTTGATCCCTTTGGTGGCCTCCTCTGGACCCTCTCCAGCAGCTCCAGGTCCTCCTTGTGTTGGGGGCTCCAGAAGCGGACTCAGTGCTCCAGGCACGACCTGGAGCCCTCCATGCCCTGCTTGTGTGTGCTGCAAGGAGCGATGTGAACAGCGCAGAGGGGGATGAGAGCCTTTAAAATCCCTCCCTGTGCCTGCGTGCCCACTGCTGGCACATCCCTACCTAAAGCACAGGCACCACTGTCCTCTTCTGGCCGGAGCTGTGCTGGCACAGCTGCTTGCCAAGACCTGCAGAACCCTTTTCGTGCTGGAGGGTTAAGCTTGCCCTGTGCCCACCCCTCCCTGCTGCGGAGGATGGGGTGTGGGGGGGCTTAGGGTGGTCCAGCTTCAGCAGCAGCACAACGCTGGGTTGGGGGGCAGCTGGGGGCGTGGCTGGGTACACCCCCAGCCTGGTGAGGCTGACGGAGGTGCTGTGGAAAGGCAGCCTGGCGGATTTCAGCTGCTCTATTGGCATCCCCCAGGCAGGGGCACTGTTGGATTTCAGTCCTGCTGCAAGAGGTTTGCTGTCTGCTGGTGGTGCTGTGCTTTGTGGTCGGCTAAAGCTGCTCCAGCAGGGACACAAATTGCCCTGCGAGGTGGAGTTAAGATTCCTGACAGTGACTTTAACTCTCTTGGTCATCTTTTCACAGCCACCCTGAGCCAGCAGGACCCAGGGACCGCAGAGCAGACAGAAAGAGCTGCTCCAGAGACACCAGCAAGAACTTTTCTGCCTTTCCCAGGCTTGAGCTGCTGAGGGGACCTGATTTGGAGGCTTAGATGGAGACCTTCTGGTGGCCTCTCAGTGCTTCAAGGGGACAATCAGAAAGCTGGGGGCTGTTGTGCCAGGACAAGGTGGGGAGATGGTTTGGAACTGGAAGAGGCAGGTTGAGAGTGGGGAGAAGGGAGAAAGGTTTGGCACTGGAAGAGGCAGGTTGAGAGTGGAGAGAAGGGAGAAAGGTTTGGCACTGAGGGTGGGCAGAGCCTGGCCCAGGCTGCCCAGAGAGGTGGCAGCTGCCCCATGCCTGGCTCCATCCCAGATCAGGCTCTCTGGGGCTGTGAGCAGCCTGCTCTGGCTGCAGCTGTCCCTGCTGAGTGCAGGGTTTGGCCTGGGGGAGCTTGGAAGGTCTCTTCCCACCCAAATCATTCTGTGGCTCCTCAAGCTCTGGCTGCCAGCAAATGGGCAAGCAGTGGCCCCCTCATGAAGGGAGCTGCTTTGGGGGTTCAGGAAGGGCTGCAGATGGATGCTTTGATGCCCTCCTTCAGGGAGGCTGCAGTGAGGAGCTGCTCTCCCAGGGGTGTGTGAGCAGATAGCTGCAGTGGTCAGAGGTGCTGGCAGAGTTTCTTATTACTGATACAGAATAGCCTGAATTTGGTGACCAGGAGCTGCCATGACGTGGGCTTAGGGCCATGGAAACCTGCTGAGGAGGTGGCAGGTGTGGAACAGGAGCCTGCTGCGTGCTGGGCAGCAAAGCAGACCCCACAGGGTGGAACTTCATTAGGGTCAGGGTGAGGTCTGGGGTGATTAGTGCCAGTGCTCGAAGCTGACACGATGCAGGGCGGGGGTGGGGATCGGATTGCCCAGCCCCACCCAGCAGCAGGGATAGCATAGCACAGCCTGCTGAGCTCAGAGTGGGCAGAGAAAGTGATCACAAAATACTCGAGCAGGTAGGGAGTGGTGGGCAAAGGGGACACAGGGGCAGCAAAGGCAGAGCCATCACCCTCCGGTGGGGTCCAGGCACTGGGATGCTGCTCTTGGCTCTGCCCTGAATGCTCTGCAGCCCCTTGGTGTGCTGGGGGTGGAGCTCTACCTGCCTGAGGTCTCCAGCTTGAAGCTGAGTTCCTCTTGCTGGCAGGAGCCAGCCCCAGAGCACAGGGCTGGGCTGGTAGACTTCAAGAGGTACCCCAAGAGACTTTGAGCTGCCCTAAAAATGCTGCTTGTGGGCTCAGGAACAGCATTGACACAGAACTCAGCATGGTGAGGTTGGAAAGGGCCTCTGGAGAGCATCCAGTCCATCCCACCCCCATGCCCAAGCAGGGCACCCACAGCAGCTTGCCCAGGGGCACAATGCCCAGGGGAGATTGGAAGCTCTCCACACAAGGAGGCTCCACAGCCTCTCTGGGCAGCCTGCTCCAGGCTCCAGCACCCTCACACCAAACAACTTTCTCCTCCTGTTCAGATGGAACCTCCTGGGCTCCAGTTTGTGCCCCTTGGCCTGTCCCTGGGCACCACTGAGCAGAATCTGGCCCCAGCCTCTTGACCCCCACCCTTTATGTCTTGCTGAGCACTGCTCAGCTCCTCTCTGGGGCTGCTCTTGTCTCAGCCTTTACTCCTCACAGAGCTGCTTGGTGAGGCAGCACCTGGTGGGAAGGGTCACCCTGGCTCATACTGGAGTGCTGCCCACAAACCAGATGGGAAGCTGGGCTGGGGAAGGTGAGAGGGGCAGCTGCTGCCCATGTGGAAACAGGAGCAGGTGGCAGCCCCCATCTGCAGCCCAAGCAGCTGCTCTGTCCCACTGCCCTGCTGGGGAGGCACTGAGCAGGCAGATCCCTGTCCTGCAGGGCTGTGCAGGGCTGCTGGCAGAGGCATGCAGGGAGCAGAGACAGCCCCAAAGCTCCTTTTACTTGGTTAGGCTCAGCCTTCCCTGGTTACCCAGAGAGGCTCCAACCCTGAAGGCCTTCAAGGTGAACCTTGACAGGGCCCTGAGCAGCCTGACCTGGTGGGACATGTCCCTGCTGAGTGCAGGGGGGTTGCACAAGATGCCCTTTGAGGATCCATTCCAGGCTGATGCCCTCTGTGATTCCCTTCTCCTAGTCCTGTTTGTTGGGCACTCCAACTCCTGAGTTTATGAAGCAGCCTCCTTTTGTCTCCTGCTTCCCTGCCATAGAATCATCACAGACTGGTTTGGGTGGGAAAGGACCTTTAAGGGTCATCTGGTCCCCAACCCCCTAGCAGGGACAAAGCTTTAGCTCAGCTTTGAGGCTGCCCAGGCCATGGCTCAGCCTTTGCTTTTGCTCTCTGCTGCCAGGGACCTGCTGGAGCGTGGCTGGCACTGAGCTGCTGGCACTTGGCTGCAGGCAGCTCAGGCTGGTCCTGCTGGGGCCAGGCAGATGGCAGGCAGGGCAGGTCACAGAGAGCAGCCTGGAGAAAGCCACCCTGAGAAGCTTTTGTTGTGCTGCCTGAAGCTTCTCTTTCAGCTTTGGCATTTCCAGGGTGCTGAGAGATGCCTGGGAGCAGGAGCAGCCTGGGGGGTGCCTGAGCCTCCTTGGAGAGGACTTGGAGGTGGGGGGCTTGTGGTGCCCTGTCCTGCCCTGGAAGGATGTGGGCAGCTGAGACCTTGGGGTCTCCACAGGTGATACTTGAAGGGAATTGTCTGCTCCCACCCATCACAGAGGTTCATCTCCTTCATCTGTGTTAATGTTTTGAAGTGGTAAAATTAGGGACATGGTTTGGTGGNGGAATGGGATAGGAATGGAATGGAAATGGAATGGAAATGGAATAGAACAGGGATAGGAATGGAAATGGAATGGAAATGGAATAGAACAGGGATAGGAATGGAATGGGATAGGAATGGAATGGAAATGGAATGGAAATGGAATAGAACAGGGATAGGAATGGAATGGGATAGGACTGGAATAGAAATGGAATGGAAATGGAATAGAACAGGGATAGGAATGGAATGGGATAGGAATGGAAATGGAATGGAAATGGAATAGAACAGGGATAGGAATGGAATGGGATAGGAATGGAATGGAAAAGAATGGAATGGAATCAGCTAGATTGTAAGAGACCTCCAAGCTCATCCAGCCCAACCTACCCCCCAGCCTTAACCAGACCATGGCACTCAGTGCCTCATGCAGCCTCCTCTTGAACACCTCCAGGGATGGTGACTCCAGCACCACCCCGAGCAGCCCATCCCAATGCCAATCACTCTGTCAAGAACTTCCTCCTAACATCCAGCCTAGACCTCCCCTGGCACACCTGTCCCTGCTGTCTGCAGGGGTGGGGGTTGGCCAAGAAGCCCTCTGAGGGTCCTTTCCAACCCAATGCAGTCTGTGACCCTTGGAGGTCTTTCCCAGCCCTGATGGTGCTGTGAGCTCTGTGAGAGGGTTCAGTGTTGCAGTTTGGGAGCTTCCAGCAGCCAACAAACCCAGAGCAAAGCCCCACAGAGCAGGGAAAGAAGAGAGAAGGACCAAGGACAGGCAGAAGAAGGAGGTGATGGAGACAGCAGGGTGCCATGTGGAGGGAGAAACCCAATCCCCCCCCCCCAGTGGGTGCATAATTCATTTGCCCATTAGCTATTAATGAGCTGTCCCTTTGTATCAGGTCTCCCCAAGGCCTTGTAACAACTTCAGGCCTTTCTGCAGAGCATCACCCTGCCTGGGTGTCCCTGTGCCACTTGCCATGCTAACATGATTCTTGATATGTCCCCAGCCTTCGTTAGCACTGTTCAGCTGAAGGAGTAATTAATGAGGTTCCCCACGGCTGCTGCGTAACCCTAACCCCTGGGGAACACCCAGGAGGCAGTGCCAGCTCTTGGGGATGGTGCCCATGCATGGATCTGGGTGGGCTTTGATGGATCAGGCAGGTCTGTGAGGCTGGGTTAAAGGGAGGGACTATTGACAAGGGCTTGGGATGCCAGGAAGTTGTTTGCAGTGAGGGTGGTGAGACACTGGCACAGGTTGAGGGTGGTGAGACACTGGCACAGGTTGCCCAGGGAGGTTGTGGAGCACAGAAGCACCCAACGTGATCTTTGATCACGTTGGGTGCTTCTGTGCTCCACAACCTCCCTGGAGTTGCTCAGGACCAGGCTGGATGAGTCCTTAAGTGACCTGTGCTAGTGGGAGGTGTCCCTGCCTATGGCAGGGGGTTGGAACTGGATGATCCTTGAGGTTCCTTCCAACCTTCCCATTCTATGATTCTATAAAGCACAGTGGCCAAGCTTGGTGACTTGGGCAAGCCATGGAGCTGTGTTTCCACCCCCTGCTGCCTGTGATCACTGCAGGCCTGATGCCAAGGTGCAGATCAGCTCCACGCAGCAAGGAGAGGTGGACAAGACCATCCTGGGGCTTCTCCACACAGTGTTTGCCTTCCTCAAATCCTCCTCACCAAGCAGAAGGCAGATGGGCTTCACCCATCCCATGCATCCCTTGGATAATGGTGACCAGGAGCCCATCCCATGCATCCTTTGGATAGTGGTGACCAGGAGCCCATCCCATGCATCCTTTGGATAGTGGTGACCAGGAGCCCATCCCATGCATCCTTTGGATAGTGGTGACCAGGAGCCCATCCCATGCATCCTTTGGATAGTGGTGACCAGGAGCCCATCCCATGCATCCTTTGGATAGTGGTGACCAGGAGCCCATCCCATGCATCCTTTGGATAGTGGTGACCAGGAGCCCATCCCATGCATCCTTTGGATAGTGGTGACCAGGAGCCCATCCCATGCATCCTTTGGATAGTGGTGACCAGGAGCCCATCCCATGCATCCTTTGGATAGTGGTGACCAGGAGCCCATCCCATGCATCCTTTGGATAGTGGTGACCAGGAGCCCATCCCATGCATCCTTTGGATAGTGGTGACCAGGAGCCCATCCCATGCATCCTTTGGATAGTGGTGACCAGGAGCCCATCCCATGCATCCTTTGGATAGTGGTGACCAGGAGCCCATCCCCTGCATCCCTTGGATAATGGTGACCAAGAGCCCATCCCATGCATCCCGTGAAGAATGGTGACCAGGAGCCCATCTTTTAGGCTTGCAAGGCCCCAACAGAGCAGCCAAACTCTCCAGCTGGTGCCTCAGAGAACAAGGGGAGGCACTGCTAAAGGGAAGACCCTTTGTGGTGCCTCAGCTTTTCCCTGGCAGTGCCTGGTGTTGCTTTCTCAGAGCTGAGTGCCAGGCTGCTCTTGGAGTTTGCCCACAGAATCTCCTGGATAAGCCTTTGAAAGGCTTCCAGCATCTCTCTGAGACAGGGAAGGGCAAGGAGCCAACCCCAAAGCACTGGAAGGGCAGCAATGCCTCTCCTTCAGGCAGCAAGAGGCTGGAGCCCAGCCCCAGCTGGGCAGGGAAGAGCTGCTGGGCTCTTTGGTGCCTTTCAGTCTTGCAGTGTGAATGTTGCTTCTTCAGTCAGGGCTTGCTGCCAGGTGGGAAGCTCTGGATGTGAAGGGGAAGTCCCTGAGCCCACACAGCACAGAGCAATGATGGGGCCAAAGCTGTCAGCTGAGGGTGGGCAGCTCAGAAGCTGAGCTCTTGGGGGTACAACCCTCACTTGGGGCTGGTTGGGTGTCCCTCAGCCTGTGTCTACACTGCCCATGGAGCAATGGTGGGGAGAAAACTGCTACCTGAGGGGTGGGCAGCTGAAAAGCTGAGCTCTGGAGGGCACAGCCCACACTTGGGGCTGCTTGGATGTCCCTCAGCCCATGTTTCATTGCCCACAGAGCAATGATGGGGGCAAAGCTGTCAGCTGAGGGTTGGCAGCTCAGAAGCTGAGCTCTGGAGGGCACAATCCTCACTTGGGGCTGGTTGGATGTTCCTTGGCCCAGGTTTCATTGCCCACAGAGCAATGATAGGGATGAAGCTGTCAGTCGAGGGTGGGCAGCTCAGAAGCTGAGCTCTTGGGGGTACAACCCTCACTTGGGGCTGCTTGCTGGAGAGTTTGGGCTCGCTGGGGGCCAGTGCCTTACCCTGGTGTGTGAAGATGCACCAAAGCTCTGCCTGCTGCAGGGTTTCCTTTAAGCCAAGGACAGCAAGGCCAGGTAGGGTTTCACGGGGGTGTTGGATTTCTGAATCTGAGTCTTTCCTGAGACAAACTCTTTCTAATCCTTCCCTGCGTGTCAGAGGTGTGCAGGCAGCAGCCACGTCGGGAACCTCCCGGGATACTCTGCTGGGCTGAGGAGGGGCTGAGCTTCAGGCTGGCTGCAGGTGAGTGCCTGGGCTTAATTTGATTTCCTCTGCTCCTAGAGGTCTGTGCGGCGCTGATGATTCAGTGGAAGTCGAACTGAGGCCATGGCAAGGTCCCATCTGTATCAGACCACTCCTTTTCTTGGGCTTTATTAGCAGCAGGACCCGGAGGAGTGAGCTGCCCTGAAAAGGTTTCCATTTATCTCCGCCTCGGGCTGGTGGTTTTATACCCACTTGTGCTGATCCAGGGGTTTGGGGATGCTCTTGGGTTTGTGCCTGAAGCCAGGCAGATGCACTCTGTGCTTGAGAGCATTTATAGCCCTTTTGTTTCCCTTCCAAAGCCTTAAATAAAGTCGTCGCTCCGAGCTGTGATCCTTTAAATGGGTTCGAAGGCTTTTGAGAGCCTTCCATTAGCCAACCATCAGCTGCCGCAAGCTGCCCTGGCTGAGCACGGGCAAGAAAGGTTTGAAGACTTCAAAGTACACCTGAGGAAACTTCAGCCTGAGCTGGAAGGACGTGGGGTGAAAGAATTCGTCAGGCTTTCTGACAGGCTGCTATCTGCGGCTGCCAAGCGGTCACTTAAAACCCAGCAGAGCTGCAGGAGCATCCGGACTGGATGAAATAGGGAGGGAGGGGGCGAGAGGGAGAAGTGGACAGCGAGTTCAGGCTGCAATAATCAGAGCTTAATGGGCTCTTGCTTTTGAGGTTGGCTCGGTGTCACCTGGAAAGACAAAAGGATGCTGTAGGTGATCCCAAGGGAATTGCCACTGCGCAGAGCTCATCCCGGGGAGGCAGAGCAGGGTGCGGGGAGGCTCCGAACTGCTGCTGCCAGTGGGTTCCATTCGTTTGGCTTTAGTGGTGCAGCGTTTTCTGAGAGCCTGCACTGGGTTGTCGACCCACACGAGGAGAAACTTCTTTGCAGTGAGGGTGAGAGAGCCCTGGAGCAGGCTGCGCAGAGAGGTTGTGGAGTTTCCTTCTCTGGAGGCTTTGCGAACCCACTTGGATGCATTCCTGTGTGGACTGCCCTAGGGGATCTTGCTTTGGCAGGGGGGGGTTGGGCTCGATGATCTCTGGAGGTCCCTTCCAACCTCTAAAGTTCTGTGATTCTGTGACCCTGGCGGGTGCGGGAGCACAGCTGGAGTGGTCCTGGTGCTGGGGCGGTGCTGCTGCAGAGCTCTCCCGCTGTGAGCATTTCCATCCCCCAGGGGCTGGTCAAAAAGCAAATCAGGGGATGGGGGGAAAGGCTGGGGGGAAGAGCTGAGCAGGGAGCCATGAGCCCATGGGCAGTGTTGGGTTCTTCACCCCGGAGTTACTCCAGGGCGGTTGTGTCATAGCTGATCTGTGGTGAGTTTTGTGCTCCCGGGGTGGGGTGGAGGAAGCTTTGCAAACGCTGCAGAAACTTCCATGCAAAGCAAAGCTTCACCCCAGCAAACCTCAGTTTTTACTGGGGGGGAGGGAAGTGATTGCATTGCTGATTCCCAGAGCAGTCCAGTTCAGCTTCCTCAGCTGAGCAGCTCCTCCAACCCCCAAAGCTGGCTGACAGCTGCAGCTTCTACAGCCCCGATCGTGTGTCTGTGTCCCCTGAATGATTTCCCATTGCAGCCCAAGATGAAATCCAGCTCATGTCGTGCAGCTGGGACAGCCACAGCTCTGCCACAGTCACCAAAGTGCTGCCCTGGGCACGGAGGGGGGGCCAGGACCCCCCATGCTCGGGTAGCCTCTCTGGGCTCTGCTGCTGTGGGGCTTGGCTGTATCTGCGTTCAGAGGTCATGAGAAGGAGATTGGCAAACTGCTCTGAGGCAAAAAATCAGCTCCAAAGCAACATCAGCTCCAACTTGGTGTGAGGAACCTGAGGCTGCCAGGGCAGGATGACCCCCAAGGGGCAGCTCTTTGCTTGGGCTGAGCTTTCAGGTCTCCTTTGCCCCAGAGCTGGAGGCTGCTTGTTCAGACCTGGTTTTTTCAGACTTTGTTTTTCCAGATCTGAATTTCCAGACCTGATTTTTTCTTTTTCAGACCCGATTTTTTTTTCAGACTTTAATTTCCAGATCCGAATTTCCAGACCTGATTTTTTCTTTTTCAGACCCGATTTTTTTTTCAGACTTTAATTTCCAGATCCGAATTTCCAGACCTGATTTTTTCTTTTTCAGACCCGATTTTTTTTTCAGACTTTAATTTCCAGATCCGAATTTCCAGACCTGATTTTTTCTTTTTCAGACCCGATTTTTTTTTCAGACTTTAATTTCCAGATCCGAATTTCCAGACCTGATTTTTTTTTTTTTTTTTCAGACCTGATTTTTTCAGACTTTAATTTTCCAGATCTGATTTTCCAGATCTGAATTTCCAGGATGTGGTTTTCTTGGTGTTTTGTTGTTTTGTTTTAGTGGGTTTGGTTTTCTTTTCCTTCTCTCTTTATTTCCTTCTTGACCAGCACCTCCAGGGGACCCTGACTTTGCCCACCCCCTGCTGGGATGCTGCTAAAGGGCTCAGTGCAGGCTGATCTCTCTGTTTTCCTCTCTCAATTCAACAGCACAGCGTGGAAACCTGCCCCAGTTACACAGGCTGGAATAAAGCTCGAGGGAAAGGCTCAGCATCCCAAGCTGCTGGCAGGAGGATTTGGGATGCAGGGGAGGGCTGAGGACAGCGTTTGGAGGTCAGTTAGGGAAAGTCCTGGCTGGTACTTGCCCCATTGCTGTGTACTGGGTCCCTTCCCTCTTGGTTTTGTTTTTGTTTGTGAAGTTTTGGGGCAGGGAGGGAAGAGATGGAAAGGGAAAAAGCTTCAAGTTTCAGCAGCTCCTGCCAGCAAAATGGGCAGGGGAGTGAAATGGCAGCTCAGATGCCTTCAGTGGAGGCAGTAGGTGATGCTCACAGCCCCCATGGCTTTGGGGGCTCTTAACTGAGGGGTTATGGCCAAATCCAGCATCACAGAGTCCCAGACTGGTATGGTTTGGAAGGGACCCCTGGAGAGCATCCAGTCCAACCCCCCCTGCCACAGCAGGTTCACCCTGAGCAGCCTCTGCTCTGCACCTGGCTGGGGTCACCCTTGGCTCTGTCCAGGCTGTGGCCAGGACTCAGTGTTGTATGGCCAAGGTGTGACTCCCCCTGCAGAGGTTCTCAGAGGTACCTTCAGCCCTAAAAAAATAACCAAGATGGAAAAAGCTCCTCGGGGGCAGTTCTGGCTCCCAAAGCTTTGGCACTTTGGGATCTGCCCTCGTGGCAATCTCAGGCTCCTGGGAACGGAGGGGTTTTGCCATGCACTGGAGCAAAATCAAGCCCAGATGCTGGCAGCAGCCAAGGAAGTGCCCAGCTGAGGGGATCCATGGGCAGCAGAGCCCTGGATGCCTCCACCCAGCTGGTCCCCTGGTGAGCAGCAAGGGAGACTCCTGCTTTTCCACCTTCTCTCTCCATTCAGGCAGGTGCAGACTAGAAGGATCCCTGCTAAACTGCCATTGTCCCGAGCTGCCTGTGGCAGAGCATCCCAGCAAGCAGCTCTGCACGGAGGGGACGGACAGGGCCACATCTGAGCATCACCTCCTCTTCCTCCACTCTGGGCTGCTCCTTCCTCACCCTCACTCCCAAGGCCGTGCGGGCATTCGCGGACACCAAAGTGATGGGTTGGAGTCCTGGATACTGCTGCTGCTGTTGGACAGGACCCAGCCAGGGAACAAAAACCCATTTCAGGCACAAGGAGAATGAGGGCAAGGAGTCCCACCGGGCTCACGTGGGTACCAGCATCACCTTTCCGCCCAGCACAGGAGAGGTAGGAGCATCCCAGCACTGCCGTGGCCATGAGCCCGCCACAGGCAGCCCCCGGCCAGCCCAGCTGAGGGAGGAAGAGGAGGATGGAGACAGGGGGACAGAGAGCCCCACATGCTGGAGGAGGATGAGGATGGTGCCAAAGCCGGGTTCGTTGCTCCCTCATTCTTCACAGCAGCCTTTGTGGCAGGGTGAGGTTGGGGTGGGGGGAGAGGAGGCTTTGGTGGGTGGGCTTTGGGAG
>WBNM01027534.1:3143-13349 GCA_013399055.1 Ramphastos sulfuratus | reverse complement strand
GTTGGTTTTGGGTTTGGTTTGTTGGGTTTGGGTTTGGTTTGTTGGGTTTGGGTTTGGTTTGTTGGGTTTGATTTGTTGGGTTTGGGTTTGGTTTGTTGGTTTTGGGTTTGGTTTGTTGGGTTTTGGGTTTGGTTTGTTGGGTTTTGGTTTTGCTTTGTTGGGTTTTGGGTTTGGTTTGTTGGGTTTTGGGTTTGGTTTGTTGGGTTTGGGTTTGGTTCGTTGGATTTGAGTTTGCTTTGTTGGGTTTTTGCTTTTTTTGGGGGGGGGCTTTGTTTTGCTGGGCTTTGGTTTTGCTTTTTGGGTTTGGGTTTTGTTGGGGGTTTTGTTTGTTTTGTTGGGGTTGGGTTTGGTTTTTTGTTTTTTTTTTTTTCTCTTAGACATCTTTCAACCTCTGATTTCCTGCAGCTATTCAAATAAAGACCATTTCTTATCTCACCTCCTGCCCCATCAGCCTGGTTTGGGTTTTTTGTATTATTCTTTGATGCTTGACATCTCTCTCCTGGTCATGGAGTCAGAGTGCAGACCCTCACATACAGAGACCTCCCCTGGATAAAAGGGCAAAGGGATGTGAGATGCTTTGCTTGGTGGTACCCAGCTGGCCAGGGCAGATGATGGATCCAGCTCCCTGCATTTCATTATCCATAGGACCATGGAATCATTGTGGTTGGAGGAGACCTTTCAGATTATCAAGTCCAGCCCCTGACCCAACACTGCTCAGGGTTTCAAAGAGTTCCTCCCCACACACTACTCAGGATTCATGGAATGGTACAGGCTGGGAAGCTGCTGAGGGGCCTGGAGCAGCTCTGGCAGGAGCAAAAGAGCCTTGGGGCTGAGCCTGCACAAGAGCAGCCCCAGAGGGGAGCTGAGCAGTGCCCAGCAAGAGCTAAAGGAGTTGTGGGGGGCAAGAGGCTGGGGCCAGACTCTGCTGAGTGGTGCCCAGGGACAGGCCAGGGGGCAATGGGCACAGAGTGGAGCCCAGGAGGAGAAAGTTGTTTGGTGTGAGGGTGCTGGAGCCTGGAGCAGGCTGCCCAGAGAGGCTGTGGAGCCTCCTTGTGTGGAGAGCTTCCAACCCCCGCTGGGCACTGTGCCCCTGGGCATTGTGCTGTGGGTGCCCTGCTGGAGCAGGGGGGGGGTTGGGCTGGATGCTCTCCACAGGTCCTTTCCACCCTCCACCACATTTGGGACTCTGAGATTCAGCACCTGAGGTTTATCTGTGCCCAAATGCCCTGGGGGCTGAGCCACCACCACCTCGTGGATTCATTGCAGCTTAGGCTGCTGCAGATGTGGCAGAGGGATGAGGGCTGACAGCTCCCAGAGCTCAGCTTCTCACTGCCCAGAGTCACTTCTGGGCTCCTAAACCATGCAGGCTTCCATCAGCACTTCTGTGCTGCAGCAAGCAGCCACAGATCCTTTTGCTGCTCTCTCTCACACACAGCAGCAGGTTTCCTTCTGACAGAAACATTTTGTTCCAACCTGGCTCTTTAATTTTGGGTTGGGTTTTGTGTTTTGGTGGTGGTTTTGTTTTTTTTTTTTTACTGTTTCAGCCTACATTCACTCACAGCTTCTCCTGCACTCTCTACACAGCCACTTTTACATCTCACATCTGCCAGGCTCAGCTCTGACAGGTTCCACACCATCCTCATGCCATGTGGCAGCAGCTCAGCTCTTTGCCATCTCATTCAAGCCAAGAGGCAGCTAAGATGGATTGAAAATTGTTGTTTGTTGTTATCATTCCTGGTCTGGATGGAAAAGAGGAATTTGGGCTTGCTGGGATTGTCTCCATGGCAGAAATCCTGCAGCCCTCCCCTGGAGAGTTGTTCCTTTGGGGGGTTGGGGATTGTCTTTCTGCACTGAGCTGTTTGCACCCCAGGGAGATTCATAGAATGGGTTGGGTTGGAAGGGACCTCAAAGTTCAGCCAGTGCCAGCCCCCTGGCATGGGCAGGGACACCTCCCACCAGCCCAGCGTGCTCGAGGCCTCATCCAACCTGGCCTTGAACACCTCCAGGGAGAGGACATCCACAGCCTGCCTGGGCAACCTGTGCCAGTGTCTGCCCAGCCTTGCCCTCAAGAATTTCTCCCTCACCTCCAGTCTCACTCAACCCTCCTCAATCTTCAACCCATTCCAACCAGAACAACTCAATGATGCCATGAGCTGAGGGCACACTCTGCAGGGAGGGGTCCCCAACACTTCAGCTCACACCATCCACTGCAGGAGGTCAGGGCTGAGGAGGAGCCCTGATTTATGCCATGGAGACAAAGCAGAGCCAGGTGACAAAAATCAGCTCTTCACCACTAACCTGAGCACTCCTGTCTCAGCAGGTGACAGAAATCAGCATCTCACCACTAACCTGAGCCCTCCTGTCTCAGCAGGTGACAGAGATCAGCTCTGCACCTCTAACCTGAGCACTCCTGTCTCAGCAGGTGACAGAGATCAGCTCTTCACCTCTAACCTGAGCACTCCTGTCTCAGCAGGTGACAGAGATCAGCTCTTCACCTCTAACCTGAGCACTCCTGTCTCAGCAGGTGACAGAGATCAGCTCTTCACCTCTAACCTGAGCACTCCTGTCTCAGCAGGTGACAGAGATCAGCTCCTCACCTCTAACCTGAGCACTCCTGTCTCAGCAGGTGACAGAGATCAGCTCTTCACCTCTAACCTGAGCACTCCTGTCTCAGCAGGTGACAGAGATCAGCTCTTCACCTCTAACCTGAGCACTCCTGTCTCAGCAGGTGACAGAGATCAGCTCTTCACCTCTAACCTGAGCACTCCTGTCTCAGCAGGTGACAGAGATCAGCTCTTCACCTCTAACCTGAGCACTCCTGTCTCAGCAGGTGACAGAGATCAGCTCTTCACCTCTAACCTGAGCACTCCTGTCTCAGCAGGTGACAGAGATCAGCTCTTCACCTCTAACCTGAGCACTCCTGTCTCAGCAGGTGACAGAGATCAGCTCTTCACCTCTAACCTGAGCACTCCTGTCTCAGCAGGTGACAGAGATCAGCTCCTCACCTCTAACCTGAGCACTCCTGTCTCAGCAGGTGACAGAGATCAGCTCCTCACCTCTAACCTGAGCACTCCTGTCTCAGCAGGTGACAGAAATCAGCTCCTCACCTCTAACCTGAGCACTCCTGTCTCAGCAGGTGACAGAAATCAGCTCTTCACCACTAACCTGAGCACTCCTGTCTCAGCAGGTGACAGAAATCAGCTCTTCACCACTAACCTGAGCATCTCCTGTCTCAGCAGCCCCAGCCCTGGAGAGCTAATTCCCACTAATTAGATGGGTGGATCTCAAAGGCCAGACCTGGGCTGTTTCTTCTCTGCCTGAGCTTGCACTCAGGCTAGAAACCCCTCAGCAGGAGTAAGAGCTGCTCTTGGCTGCTCAGGATTAAGGTCTGCCATGGGTCTGCTCCCCTGCTCACTCCAAGGCAGGTATGGTCCAGGCTGGGCTCAGCACCTGAATTTGCAGCTCTTGCTCTGGGCACTGTGGTCACAAACCTGAGCATCAGAAGCTCCACCTAAACACGAGGAGCAGCTTCTCTCATCTGAGGCTGCTGGAGCCCTGGAGCAGGCTGCTGGAGTCTCCATCCCTGCAGTCATTCCAAACCCAGCTGTGCCCTGCCCTTGCAACCCTGCGCTGGCAGAGGGGGAGTGGGGGGAGGGTTGGCCTCAATAATCTCCAGAGGTTCCTTCCACCCCCCTCATCATTTTCTGATCCTGTCAAATACTAAATAAAATAAAAGACCTCCTCCCACCCCCTTTTCTTTAGCAGAGATGTCCTGCCTGGTTCTCAGCCCCGCAGCAGGTTGGGATGCTCTGGCAGGTGTGATGCTTAGCAGCTACCTCCCAGCTGAAGTTCCCCTGCAGCATCCTCCTGCTGCAGATTTTGCTCTGCTGTGCCCTGCTGCAGAGAGCTTAGCCCTGGCACAGCAGCCACCAGATGGCAGCTCAGGATAGACATTCCCGGGATACAGAATCATGGAATGGGAAGGTTGGAAGGGACCTCAAAGCTCAGCCAGTTCCAACCCCCTGCCATAGGCAGGGACACCTCCCACTAGTACAGGTCACTTAAGGACTCATCCAGCCTGGTCCTGAGGACCTCCAGGGAGGTGGTGGAGCACAGAATCACCCAACGTGATCTTTGAGTTAGCTCCTGCCCTGTGCTGCTGGAGGTGGAAGCCTGTGAGGAGTTAACATCTGATGGCTTCCTAGAGGTGGGGAAAAACCCAGCCCCGAAGACTCTGAGCAAGGCTGAGCTGCCAGGGAAGCGTGGGAGGAGGAACCCTGCTGAACTGCTGCTCAGACCTGCCACTTATTACCCTTCTTTCAGGAACAGTTTAGCTTGGGAGCGTTTGCTGAACGTTCCTGCCCCTCCTCCAGCAAGCAGGGAGCTGCAGGAGATCTGCTTTGGACAGGTGGGGAAACTGAGGCAGGGAGGACTAAGCACATCCCCCTGGGGAGTCCAGCACTGGGTAGGTTCTACACCCCTGAAGCTCAGCTCTCCAGTGGGCACAGGTGCTGTGAAGCCCCCATGGGGGCTGCTCATTGCACTGCTTGGGGGGTCCCCTGGCAACGTCACCTCAGTCTTTAGGCTTGGTCCAAGCCCAAGGTGTGCTGCTGGAGCCAGCCTGGAGAAGAGAAGGCTCCAGGGAGACCTTCTGGTGGCCTTTCAGGGCTTAAAGTGACCAAGAGGGAGGGTGGGGAAGGACTTTCAGTCAGGGAATGTAGTGATGAGAGCCCTGCCTGGGGCAAGTCAGGCTGGGGCAGGAGAGGGAGGGAGCCCAGAGCTTGGGGGAAGAGCTGCTGAAGGTCACAGTGGAGTCCTGCAGTGGGGGTGCTGCTGGAGAGGGTCCCATGGGAGAGCTGCTCCTGGAGCTGGAGAGAAGAAACAAATTCTTTCCTGCAAGGGTGGTCAGAGATCAGGGCTAAGCCTCTTTGCACAACAAAGGCAGGAAAGAAAACCCCAATTTTTTATTCCCCCCCCCTCAATATAAAGCTAGGTTTAAAGTTCTGCCCCCCTGAAGAGGATTTTTCCAGCCCTGGATTGCCAGGCACCAGCCCCATGGCATCAGAGCTCCTCACCAGCATCTTCCTGAGTGAAGAAACACCCCTGAGCCTGATTTGGGTTTTTTGGGGGGGCTGCTTCCTACCAGAGCTGCTCCCTGAAGGCAAATTAGAGACTGGGAGCTGCTGGTGGAGGTGAGGAAGGCTCAACCTCAAGGTAGGGAAACACAGGCAGAGGTGTTGGGCTGGGATTGGAAATGTGGCTTTGATTGGAGCCAGGTGATTGACTCAAGCTTTCCCCTGGAATTTCTTTTGTAGAGCATCGGCCTGGTGCTAAAGCATCTATTTAATTAGTTAAAAATAGCCCTGGAATTTCCAGCCCCCTCCCCTCACACCAGCACTGCTTTGGCTGTGGCAGCTGTTTGCTGCTTTGCTTGAGCCTCCTCTCTACCTGCACTTGCATTAATTAAGCCCAGTCCTCCCCCACACCCCTCCACATCCCGAAATCCTGCAGGGAGAGCTTAGGAGAGGTTGTTTTGGGGATGTTTCCTTGCCAAGGTGCAGATGGGATGGGAGGGGGATGCAGCCCCTAGCCCTGGAGGGGCTTATTTGTACTTTTGTCCTGGGACGTTTCCTAGGAGGGGAGGGGAAATCCCTCCCAAAGAGACAAATATAAATCCAAGAGACCCCAACGGGGTGGGATGCATTGGGAAGGCTCCTGAGCAGGTGGGACTGGGGCCCCTGATGCTGCCCAAAGGGCTCTCAGCTCATCCAAGAGGGAAAGGAAAATGAAATCAAGCCTGGGATGTTTCCTAGGAGTGTGTGTGTAGGGGGGGGGGAATCTCTCCCAGAGAGACAAATATAAATCCAAGAGACCCCAGCAGGGTGGGATGCATTGGGAAGGCTCCTGGGCAGGTGGGATTGGGGCCCCTGATGCTGCCCAAAGAGCTCTCAGCTCATCCAAGAGGGAAAGGAAAATGAAATCAAGCCTGGGATGTTTCCTAGCAGTGTGTGTGTAGGGGGGGGAATCCCTCCCAGAGAGACAAATAAAAATCCAAAGACCCCAGCAGGGTGGGATGCATTGGGAAGGTTCCTGGGCAGGTGGGATTGGAAAAGAAAAAATAAAAAGAAAAAGAAAAATAAAGAAAAAGAAGAAAGAGAAAGAGAAAAAGGAAAAGAAAAAGAATTAAAAAAAGAAAAGTTATAAATCAAATTAAAGAACAAAAGAGTGAAATGCTGGAGAGTCCTGCCCAGAAGGGCAAAACAATTCCTTGTTCACTCCAATGACTGCGGCAGACGCTGTTAATAAAGAGCACTGAGCAGCGAAGCTCCCCGAGGACGATTCCTTCGCGGCCCTGCAGCCGCCACACGCAGCCTCGGGAGACTCCCCGGGGCCGGGACGCGTCCTGGGAACGCCCCAATGAAGCTGGGCCGGAGCCTTCGCGTCACGAGGCCTTTTGGCCCTGCGGCGCCGCCGTCCGCCCGCCTCACGTGGGCGACGCCGCTGCCAGGAGCCGCCGGGGAGGGCGGAAGTGGGGGCGCGGGGCCCGGCGGCATGGAGGGGACCCTGGAACAGCACCTGGAGGACACGTAGGGCCAAGAGGGGACATTGGGGACAGGGGCAGGGCCAAGAGGGGACACTGGGGACGGGGGCAGGGCTGGCCGTGCCCCGCCAGGGCCGTGGGGTGGGAGGTGCGGGGGGGCTGGGCCTAGGCCCGAAGGCCGGCGGGGGCAGGGGTAGGGGCCCGGCGCTGACCGCTGCTGTCTGCCCCCCGCAGCATGAAGAGCCCTGCCGTGGTAGGCGTTCTCTGCACCGACTCGCAGGGGCTCAACCTGGGCTGTAAGTAACGGAGCGCCGCCGGAGACCCAGAGCTGGGGAGCACCGGGGCCTGCCCCACCGGAGAGTATAGGCTGGGGGCACCGGGGCCTGCCCCACCGGAGAGCACAGACTGGGGGCACTGGGGCCTGCCCAGGCCCTCGTAGAGATTGCTGAGGGTAGGGGGCTCTGGGGCTTACTCCCTCGGAGACCTTGGGCTGGGAGTACCCTTCCCTGCCCAGCCTCTCCGAGGTCTTCTGGGGATAGGGGACACCAGGTACCACCAGGACCTCGGGCAGGGGAGCACTGGGCTGTGCCCCACAGCAGACCCCGGGCTGGGGGGTACTGGGCACTGCCCTCGTCGTTGGGAGGCTCCCACTGACCCCACACCGGACACTGCCCTGCTGTAGCCTCCCCTCCCCACCCACGTTGGGTGTCCCCAGGAGCCTTTCAGAATAGGAGTGTCATGATCCAGAAGCACGACAGCATCACTGTAGCAGTGCCCAGGCTGGCATCTTGACCCTCAGGAGCCTGCCGAGCACTTCACTGCCCCCTGCACCACGGCATGCACCGGAGCAAACCAGAACCAGTCCTTCCTGCCACTCAGAATGAGCCTTTTGGCTGGTTTGAGAGGGCAACAACCTGGGAAGATGCTGGGGTGGGGTGGGAGAGCCCACAGCAGGGAGAGATGGGCCTGGGTGGGAGCAGCTGCCCTGGGCTCTGGAGTGAGGCTGCTCCTTGCAAAGTGCTGCCATGGTAGCTGTGGCTTTGGCCAACATCTCCCTGCCCTGGCAGGCCGAGGCACCCTCTCTGATGAGCACGCTGGAGTCATCTCTGTCCTGGCCCAGCAGGCGGCCAAGCTCACCTCCGACCCCACCGACACGCCCGTGGTGTGCCTGGAGTCGGACACTGGGTGAGTTCCCAGCCCTGGGCTGCCACTTTGCTCCCCATTTGCCTTCCCCCCCCTCCCCTCCCCAGAGTTGGACTCCTCCCCAGAATCAGAGCCCTGGAGCAGCTCTTCCTACCTTGAGCTAAACTGGAGGATGTGGAGGAAGCTCCATCTCTGAAGCTGTGGGCACAGGCAGCCACTGCCACAGGCTTGTGGATCTGTTTAGATTAATGGCAGCTCGAGGAGCAAGCAGGAAAAGCTTTCAGGGGAGGTGGTTCCTGCAGCTCTCTGTTCCTTCCACTCTGGGGATCTCCATGGAGAACAAAGCCCAGTCGAGGGGGGCAGGCAAAGGCTCCTCCAGCACTCTTCACAGGAGTGGGCAGACAGGGCTAGTGCAGAGCTGGGGGTTGCTGCAGCCACTCAATCCCAGAATCCCAGCATATGGGGGAGTGGGGGTGGTGGAAGGGACCTCTGAGCATCATCCAGTCCAACCCTCCTGCTAAAGCAGGGGCACCCACAGCAGCTTGCCCAGGATCACAATGCCCAGGCAGGTTTGGAGCCACCCACCTCAGCTCCTCCTCCTCACAGCTGGCTTCTCAACCACCTCACTTTCCACATTCTAGGAATATCATGATCCAGAAGCATGACAGCATCACTGTAGCAGTGCACAAGCTGGCATCCTGACCCTCAGGAACCTGCCCAGCACTTCACTCCCACCTCCAGCCCAGCTCCTCCTCACTGGACAACCAACTCTCCTCTGCTGCTCCATGCAGCCTCTGCTTGTAGAACCAAACCTGGGCTCTTCCTCCTCACAGCTCCTCTGCAGCTATCAGGGTCTTGCTCTCCAACTCACATCTTAGCACTTGTGCTGCTGAGGATGAAATGTGGGTCCCTGGCCAGGCTGGTGTGAAGATCAGCTCTTGCAGGGTGTGTGTGTGTGTGTGTGTCTGGCCTGCTTTGTTGGAGAAATCAATAAATGACCTGCAAAACCAAACCTCTGCTTCTCTGTGCTTTGCTTTGTTCCCCAAGCCAAGGGAGGTAGCTTCTGCCTGTCCTGTGGTCAGGCATTGGCACAGGCTGCCCAAGGAAGGTGGTGGAGTCCCCATCCTTGGAGGTGTGCAAGCAATGTGTGGCCCTGGCACCTGGGGACATGGTTTAGTGGCCAGAGTGGGGTTGGGTTAATGGTTGGAGTGGATGATCTGAGAGGTTTCTTCCAAGCCAAGCAGTTCTGTGATTCCCAGATTGGAAGTGACCCTCAAAAGGCAGCCAGCTGGTGCCCAGCTCCCTGTGCCCTTCCCTCTGTCCCAGTGGGGAGGGAAACAAGGACACAGCCTGGGCCAAAAGATAGCAAGCCCAGGGAGGTGGTGGAGTCACCACAGGTGGCATCAGTTTGGAAGAGTCATCTTGGGTCATCTTGTCCACCCCCTTGCAGGCAGCAGGGACAGCTCCAACTAGATCAGGCTGCCCAGGGCCACATCAGATCTGATCTTGGGTATCTCTAGGGATGGGGTCTTGCCACCACCTCTCTGCACAACCTGTTCCACTGTTTCATTGTGAGGAGCTCCTGGTGTCCAGCCTAAACCCCTGCCCCACTTCCAAGCCATTGCAACTCATCCTGGCACCACAAGCCCTTGGGCACAGCCCCTGCCCAGCCTTCCCATAGCCCCCTTCAGGCAGCTCTAAGGTCTATGATTTGAGTGGCTCCAGAGGAGTGCACAAAGATGGATCCAGGGAAGCTTCTCCCCCAGACAAACCCATTCCAAGGAATTTCCTCTAGGCAATGTTTAGCCTCCCCCTGGTTAAAGGTTCTGTGCCAGTTACTTGGTTACTCTGCCTTGCATTGAAGGTCAAACCCACACGTGCCTGGTGCCCACCTGAGCTGTAAATGGGTGTTGAGAGCCTCACCATGAGCCCAGGCCTCTCTCCCTCCTGGCTCTGAGCATCTGAAATGGTGCTGGGAACCACCCTGCAGAAAAACTCATCCTGGGAAAAACTCCAAACTGCTTCCCCTGTGTCAGGGAGCACAAAGGATCCCTCTCATGGGCACACAGCTTCTCCTGGCCTCAGGAAGGCTGGTGAGGGTGCCAGGTCTGGCAGGGGCAGCAGCCTGAGGGCTGTGTTGACCCAGGAGCTTGAGCATATTCACCACAGGGGACCAGAGCCAAGGCAAGCTCTGCTCAACCCCCAGCTCTGCTCCAATCCCAGCTCTGCCCTGCTCCAGTCCCAGCTCTGCTTCAGTCCCAGCTCTGCCCTGCTCCAGTCCCAGCTCTGCTTCAGTCTCAGCTCTGCCCTGCTCCACTCCCAGCCCTGCCCTGCTCCATTCCCAGCCCAGCTCTGCTCCACTCCCAGCTCTGCCCTGCTCCAGTCCCACCCCCGCTCTGCTCCATTCCCAGCCCTGCCCTGCTCCAGTCCCAGCCTTGCCCTGCTCCACTCCCAGCTCTGCCCTGCTCCACTCCCAGCTCTGCCCTGCTCCACTCCCAGCCCTGCCCTGCTCCAGTCCCAGC